>NQII01005717.1:50000-165170 GCA_002778355.1 Clitarchus hookeri | reverse complement strand
GAAAATTTTGATAATTGGGTTGTACCAGAAAATTATGTTCACTGTGAAACTGAAAGCGAAGTTAACATAACTTTGCCCTTACCCCATATGTATGTGTGTGTGTGTACACACACACACACACACACACACACACACACACACACACACACACTGGGTTAAGCCTAATCTTCCATATTAAAAATCATGTAATGTTTAGAAATAGAATATAGTGTATACAATAACTGTTGTCTTCACATGATACAAGAAAGGATGGTGTATTATACTTCATCCGACAAGTCTGTGATGCTTCATAATAACACATGAAAACTTATGGTGTAACTACTTTTTGTGTTGACTATGAATCCAGCATAATACCTGACGATTATTCGATCGAGTCTGTCAAAATATTTGGCTTGCAAATGTGTAGTGTGCAAAACAATATAGACATGATTTTTTGGNTTATTCGATCGAGTCTGTCAAAATATTTGGCTTGCAAATGTGTAGTGTGCAAAACAATATAGACATGATTTTTTGGGTAAAGAATTCCGCGCGACCTACAGTTCAATATCCTATGTACGCACTTTCAGCGTTCCATTCGTTATTGAACATTTTTATCAAAAGAAAGACAAGAAAGGTTACTCTAGGCATGAGCATCTATAATTCACTGCCAGACGATAAAAACCAGCACCAGTTAAAATCATCCAGTTATGAAAGTGAATTATTTAAGTTTAAGAGTTTTGGAAATACAGCAAATGATTACTTTTTTTTTTGCGAAAAGCAGGCATCTCTACTAATGAGTGAATACAGCCATTGGGCCAATTAAACATTTCTGAAGCAATATACATACATATGATGAAACATGTGATGTTATTTTTGCTTTCACGCTTTTTTACAATTGGGTGCCTGCAAATATTTCATTTATAACATTTTACCACATTACATAAGAATATATATGTCCAAGGAGTTATTTGCAAATCTGAGTATTAACAACGTGGTACGAATCATAGACTAAAGATGAAATAGATTGCTCTTACTGACTGCGCGCAACCAGTTTCCGTGTCCCAACACTGAGTAGCTCTTCTGCCAACACTAGNAGCACCGAGTAGCTCTTCTGCCAACACTAGCCAAAATGGTGTGGATTGGATTTGAGATTAGACTACTGTTTGGTAAATAAGTACTTGGAGATGTTTTGATACTTTCTCTTACCAATTTGTAATGCTGTTAATATAGTAGTGCCTGTCATTTGAAAACTAAGATATAAACAAACACGTTCATTATCGTCGACCATGCGACTGACAGTTGTGTTGCTTTGTGATAGGTCAATATTGGGTACACGCGCAGAAGAATAATACCTCATCTTTAGTCTATGTGGTACAAATCTAGATTCATAGGTTCCGATCAAGACCGACATCCGTGATTCAAAATCCGCTTGGATATTATGTTAGGTTTTAAAGTAGTCTTGAAAACACTAATGTGTACTTGAATTATAATAGTATAAAAATACATTTTGAAATGCATTATGTGTAGTGTAGTGTTTGTGTAGTGATCAGTGGCGTAGCCAGTAAGTTCTCAAGGGAGGGGTTACACTGACTGAAGGAAGGGAGGGAGGGAGGTTATACTGGCATTAGGGGTTCTGACGCATGTGTTAAGACAAATATTAGAAGAAAAATTACTTCACAAAATTAAATTTAATGCATCATAGTTTACAGCAATTATGTTTTTATCAAAATAAAAGCCTTATTAATAATTTTAATTTTAATTCTAATACACGACATCCATACCCGCCCTATGTGGTTATGCCACTGGTATTGATGTATCTAAGTGTATGCAATGTCAAATATATAATTATATATTTTCTGTTTGTCATAATATCAGAGCAATTCTGCTTTGCAGGATTTGTGGATCTTACAAATACTGAATTCCATAAGACATAAAATATAAGTAAAATAATTATTTGTGCAAACACTGCCAGAACATTAGAACTTCTATCAACTTTAGAAAAACCATATTACTGTTTCAAAAGAGCAGGAATGTTGCATCACAATGTTTCCGAGTTGACAGCGTCAGTTTCTTTTAACAACGGAGAATTGCAATACTAAGTAGCAAATAAAAAAATATTTGCTACACATATCAGTGCTTCTGCTATACATTCTTGCCAGTACCTAATCATTTTCTTTCATAAACAAGTTGCAGAAACCATATATAAGGTATCGTTTTGTATAGCACGAACATTACATGAAACCAATATTAGCTCACAGTTTTTCAACTATGTTTGTTTTGAGCCGTACTATAGTGACCAAGTGCTGCTTTTTTATTATTCATAGCTATGTGTGAATACATATATTACATTATGAGAGTCGGCTGAGTTGCATATTGCAAACTAAAATGAAAGTTTTTCACCTTGGAGCCTGTGAGGATACATAGTAGACTGAAAAACAAGACACGTATCGTAACGTAAATATATGAGAGGCTGACTCTGCTAACACCAGCAACATATCGCCTGTGGCAGTGGATAATCGAAAGCAAGCTGGCAACGCTATGTCTGCTGGCTTGGACTATCAGCGGGCGGAAGAAGGTGTGGAGCGGGGTCTTCGAGCACAGCCCTTGTAGTTTCTGCATGTCATGCAGAGCGCAGCAGTGAACAAAGCTATCTTTAGAGCAAACAATATGAATCCAGTGGCTATACCGTTGTTGGTGTAGTGTTTAATTGCACTGATAAATGTTTGTTACCGGTCACACAGATAAAGAATCTGTCAGGTGGTTTGTTTTTAAGAAACATGGCAGAATGCCACAATAGGATCTATTTCTATAATTAACATATGAAAAAAAATATTTGTATAGTTAGTCTTCAGCAAATTAAATCTGCCACACACAGTGACTACTAAAATTACTTCTGTAACTGTAGCAACTTCCTACAAGTGAAAAGTTTGTTATTTTCTTAAATATTCAAAAATGTTACTGTTTCTAATTTTTTAAATGATTTTTACATTAAATAATTTGACCTTATATGTAACATTTTCAACATAATTTTGCGGAAATAAAACTTAGCATATATCTAACACCCTCTTAAGCTTCATTTCTTAGGAGATTTTGTATAGAAAAATGTGTCCAAATTTCATTTTGTCCCAAGATGTGAAAGCATTTATGACATTTTACTAAACATTAGGCATATTGAAAACCATGGTATGGTGTGTTTCATATAAGTTGGCGAGATTCTGACAGTCAGTGAGTGGCAACTTCACGTATACGAAACCAACAAAGTGCCATTTACAAAATCCCGTATCAGCTGATGCACGAATGAACAAAAGTTAATATTACGTTGGCTATTCTGGGTGCACTGCCGACACACATTAGACAAGCAGAAAATACGTTATAAGTCAGAGTTCCTAGATTAATTAATCAATTTTATTCTCGTGGTCACAAAACAGCAGTTGTTAGTGTTACAAACTAAACTTCGTGATAAAGTAGTAATGTATAGGTGCTCAAAATGTAAAGCAACTTCAAAACCGTTTTCACATTGTATCCCGACTCTCTAACCATGTGCTGCTATCTTTTGAGGTACAGGCGCGGCTCATAACAACCCCTTCCACGCTATCTGTTATCCTGATCCTGAACTACAGCCAGGAACAGATTATAGTTTTTTTTGTTTAAAATAACATATTTACGAACATATACAAATGGTTTTATTTACCCGCAAGCTCTGTATAATTTTTAAAGTACCGTATTTCCATGTACAGTGATTTTGTTTACTGGTAATTTCCTTTGGGCTGGTAATCGTTATATCTTCACCCATTACACGCCATGCTTTTTCTGCCGCCCGCTTTGCAAAGTCATTGGTGAGTTGGCAAATGAAAGTGTGTTGTCAAGTAAGTCCCCAAAATTATTTTTATTTCAATTCTTAATGTATTAGCTGTAACATCCAGTGTGTGATAAGAACTACAATTACTGTCTTGCAAATGTTAACCCAAATTTGCTGTCTCGGACATATTAAAAAAGTTAGCAAATATTTAATTTTTTTGCAGGGTTTTGTATTTTTACTTTTATAACCTCTGAATTTTTTAGACAGATGTCAGTCTATAAATACTTTAAAGTTTGTTTAGCAATACAGTACAATGGCAAGTGGATTAGCTGACAGTGTGTTGATAAAAAATACAGCCTCCACTTGATGCACCAGTTGATGGCGAAAGGATACATAAATGAAAAGTAAACATTGGTGCTACTTTTGTCAAACTGTCAAAATCTCGCCAACTTATTTGAAACAGACCATATATATAGTCTGTCAATTTTGGTTTACTTCAGAAAGTTTTGCTTATTGATTAATCTATTAAAACTGTTGTAATTATTGCAAATAAAGGTGTTTTAAAAGTGTTGCACTATGTTTGTATTTTGATTAATTTAAGTTCCATCCGTCAATAAGGTGTAGTATGAGAATATTCAATTTTTTTTTATGAGAATTGACCAATTATGTACTTTCACATTAATTTTACAGCAACCTGAAACACAAAATCCATGTGTCTATATGTTTATGCAAATTTGGGTGGCTCTTAACATCAAGGTCGTGAGAGCAAACGAGGGTGACTGAGGGGAGTATGAAGAGGTACCGGAATGAAGGGGCGGGGCAAGCAGGAAATCCCAGAGAAAACCGCAGACCAGCAGCAGTGTCCGGCTAATGGAAAGAGATTGTTTTGTTGTGATTATAGTGAAAGAAATAAAAAAGAGAAGTATATATATTTGTTCCACTGCATTCACCATCAAAAAAATTCTGCTACAAATGTATGCTGTGATGAGCGAAAGAAACCACTGCACTGCCAGAGAGAAACTCACAGCGTTTCCCAGTTCCTGTTTGAACTAGTAGTGTCATGACTCAGAACCGAGTTGACATCCACCTGGTTCAAAGGTCACTATATACATATATATATATATATTGAACTTCCGCTGTGACTACCTGTGTACAACCATATGAGTAACACCAACACAATACAATTCAAAGTAGTGTATGAATCACAGGGAAATTTCAACATTTATGTTGACGGACCACAATCTACTGCAACAGATTATCTACAACTTTACTCATTTGAACTAGCTGCTGTATTTCAGGTCATTCTGCCCACACTTGTGTGGTTCGTGTCTTGGTTAGGAGCAGCATTATTTAATGATTTTTTTTAAATATACAATAACATCATTAGTACTTTATATTTTTCACAGTAATTTTTTTTAACTGTTCAAATATGGCAGTGGTACGATTGATGGATGTGCATTTACAAGAATATGATTAAATAATTTTAGTTATTAATATGCCTATTTATAACAAATTTTGATTTATACGTTTTACATGTTAGCTGACACAATGGATTATAAGCACACTGAATTTTAGCATTATTGTTTGGTTGGCTGCTGGGTTTATGACCACAATTACATGTGCCATTAATTTCCTTATTATCATTAAAAATACATAAGTTTAACCACTATATATAATTATGTTACGTGTGTTGATAATTCACGTAACTATTTGTAAAAAAAACACATAAAATAGTGGTACACTCTTCAATCGGATGGTTTAAAACAGCAAGGTACTTTATTATCTTTAAGGTAAGAATATTATTCACTACTCTACTTGTATTTTTGAAACACATTCACTCCAACTTCAAGGACGTACAAATATTTTTACGTTTAAAGAATTATTTATTTATAGTGTCGTGTAAATATACAAAGTATGACTTATTTTATGTGAATTATTTTAGGTTAGTTATTAAATCATTTCTTCCCTTTGTCCTTCAATCAAATCAAGTATCATTCTTCATTAAAAATTATATTTCTATTTAGGCACTCTTCTATTATAGCTCCTATGCTGCTGTTTTGCAAATTCAAGACCCAGAAGCAAGGGCGCACTATGGGCAACATTAACATGTCCGCCTAGCGCCTCACTGCTCCTACGTGCAAGACATAGGTGTTCCCACCCGTGGAAATTAGATCTGTAACAGTGGAAGTTAATTACATGTGATGAAATCCCTCACATTATCTATGTCCAAACAGTTGTACTTTTTTTTTAATGATCAAGGAAACTGTGCAGGCAAGCTGTAAAATTGTGTTTTTTTTTAACATTTTCATGATTTTTTTCTCTTTGAACATAAAAATATGTGCTTAGATAATTAGTTGTTATGTTTTCTGGTGAACAGTCAAATTCCCAGTGCATTAATTTACTGAGATAGCCCATGTGTACTAACAACAATTTCACAGAAAGTATTTCGGTACATAGTCCTCTTAATATTCCACCTATTTATACAGCCGTCACTGTGAACCTATATGTTGTGTCAATTTTCTGTCAACACATATGTAATTCAACGGAATTTCATCTTTTCAAAATATGTACCCTATGTAACAGTTGTCAACATCACATGATGATATTTATGTCAAATCTGACGTTATATAACTACTACAGCAGTTACGTAACACGAGCAGAACATTATCTCCCAAAAAGTAAATATTCATTGCACAGTAATATTCCACACGTTAAGTTCTATGGAAAATGTCGACACGTTTGCACTACAATATTGTAGTTTAATAGCCGATGCATGACGTTCAGACACCAACGACAGTAACACTAAACATTTTTAAATACGAGAATTATAAATAGTTAACAAGCACAGAAATTCCTAGACTTCTTAGATCTTAGAAAATTCCGCAACATTTCTCTGTTTTCATTGACTGTTTGAAATTCCCGGGCTTTTCCTCGTTTCCCAGGATGTTCCCTTTCTGTAGTCACCCTCAACAAGCAAGATAAAATATATATAAGTCACCACAAAAAATGTATGATGTGCACAAGCTACTACAAAATTCTTTGAGGGCAAGATGGAAATGCATTCTACAACAAACTGAGTTTATCTGGCTTAAAGTGAATCAATGGCAGCATATATGAGGATAATCCTGTGGTTGGCTGCACAGTACTAATAATCCACACTTTACATGAATGATGAAGCAGCGGCACTGGAGCAGTTCGAAATGGGAGGGTACAAGTTGGAGCACAAGTCTAAGAAACTACAGGTCATAATTTCAAAACCTGTTGGAAATTGGCAGGGAAAAGGAAAGTGTATTTGGCAATACTTAATTGGGTACCTACTCTTTTTTTAAAATGGCCTAATGCTATTTGGGTATATGGACTCTTATTGTACATCTCGATACTACATACATGGTATCGTGGGGTACACTTGGGCAGCTGGGTCCAATTGTATTTTCTGATACCAACATCTATATAAACTAAAATTGTCCCCACTCGAAAACCCTCATATTCTCCTTTAGGTAATGGTGNGGTAATAGGACAAAATGTGTGTCATCATAGATGCCATAATGGTGATGTCATCACTTCTGTTGTGTGAACAGTTGGTATCGGGTTGTACAATACTCCTCGGGTACATTCTACCCTATCTACC
Source organism: Clitarchus hookeri (assembly GCA_002778355.1). NCBI lineage: Eukaryota > Metazoa > Arthropoda > Insecta > Phasmatodea > Phasmatidae > Clitarchus > Clitarchus hookeri. The sequence goes on along the minus strand of NQII01005717.1, from coordinate 157,764 downwards.
TAAATTTTATGGGTGGGGTACAACATAGCATTTGTATCTTTCTAAAATTATTTTATTGTCACCTTAATAAATTGTGCAGCAAGAACAATCTTATTTGCAGTAAACTTTTGCAATAATTTTTTTCAAATCTTGTTATGTTTACTTAAACTGGAAAATCCAACTGCCTGAGTTACAAGGCTCTCCACAACTCTTCTAGTGGCAGACTCCTACTTGAGTACTTTGTAAATACATTCTCTTTAGTAACTGCAGTTTATTTATTATTGCTGTCAAACTTAAAATAATACAATTTTTTTTTACAAAATAGTTAAAACAAAATGCACAGAAGAAAATTAATTTGTCTTGGATAAGTTTAGCGTAGCTCTAAATTCATTTTGTCTTCATTCCGTCAAACGAAGCTTTTAAAAAGAGTCAACAGATTTTGTGCGACAACATCCACCGACTGTGGCGAAAATATTTACATAAACATTTTACAAATAGGGTAATTATCCAGAGTAGCGGATTTTCTGTAACCCCCCCCCCCCCNTCTACTCTATTAATTACGCTGAACACGAATATACTAGGGGCATTAATGTGACTAATTTTGTAATATGTGCCCACCTAACAGAATCTAACCCCACGATGAATGAATCACTATTTTACATTATTAAACTAACCTAGGATTGTTGGGTTTTAAACTAACGTAGGTTTTTAGGGTTTTCAACTAACCTAGGAATTTAGAATGTTAGTATAACCTAGGATTTTAAGGTTTTAAAGTAACAGTTAAACACACCGGAAGTCTATCAATCAACTGCTCGTACATTTAACTATTTTATTTAATACGTTCTACTTATTTTAACATTACACCCTCCTGAATATGAACAAAGTAAGCTGTGCAGAACCCTTAATGCTACTTTTGTTGGTCTAGGACGTTTCCTTCAGAAAAGCAGCTACTCTGGATAATGGTTTTCGAACTCTTCTGCAAACACTATATTTGATTTAACTGAACTCGAACATTACAAACCTAGTCATGCTTTCAGCACTATCCGTCATGTCATACTAACATCATTTATATCATGCATATCAACAAACCATTGGTATCGAGATGTACAACACACGCTGTTAACACCCTCCCCCCCGCAAAAATTCCTGCACTTGTGTGAACAATCCTCGACGATAAATTACATATTTCTGTTTCTTATTCATCTCTCTGTACACACATTACATATGTATGCACACACATGCGTGAGTTGTGCAAAAACATCATAGAACTCTTTGTGCATATGTGCAAAAGTGCACGAGTGTGTGTTTGCAAATACGAAAACTGTGTTTCACATCAAGCTAATGCTGTAAGTGGGACACAACACAAGCACTCATTAAAGTGAATGTAAATGCGCAGAAGTAAATAAAAACTTGTCCAATAAATTTGCTGGAAAAAGCCATGTAAAAAATACACAACACATATACCTTTAGGTTTACCAGATTGAATCCCTCACTTCACATCCTGTGTGTTTCTGTAGGACCAAATGTACATTTGTAGAACTTACGAAAATTTCCTCCAAAGTATTTTTACTTTAAAAACAATTATGTTAACAAATAGGAGAGATTTGTTTGATTTCAACACTATGCTGAGAGAACATTTCAGTGGATCATGGTGTTTCAAAGCAAATACAGGACTTGTAAACATTTCAGCTTCAGAACCTTTAACTTACAGTAATGTTATTAAGAGCGCTATCAAAAGTATAAAGTACTGACTGAGTTACAATGTTTTCAATATCTTTTGGTGAAGGTTAAAACTATCAAAGCTTTAAGTTTAATTTTAGAACTAAAACCAAATTTCAAACCATAAAACTTATGCTAAGCGGAAACTAAGCATATATCTCTTTATAAATAGGTCACTCTTAATAACTGGTTTTTGGTACACCCATTTCAGCTACGAAATTTTACTATTGAAATGAATGTATATAAAATAATTTTTAGCATTAGTACCAACATTACATTCCTACACAAAGCCACGGTAATTGTTACGAGTGCCCTAANATTTGTTTGATTTCAACACTATGCTGAGAGAACATTTCAGTGGATCATGGTGTTTCAAAGCAAATACAGGACTTGTCAACATTTCAGCTTCAGAACCTTTAACTTACAGTAATGTTATTAAGAGCGCTATCAAAAGTATAAAGTACTGACTGAGTTACAATGTTTTCAATATCTTTTGGTGAAGGTTAAAACTATCAAAGCTTTAAGTTTAATTTTATAACTAAAACCAAATTTCAAACCATAAAACTTATGCTAAGCGGAAACTAAGCATATATCTCTTTATAAATAGGTCACTCTTAATAACTGGTTTTTGGTACACCCATTTCAGCTACGAAATTTTACTATTGAAATGAATGTACATAAAATAATTTTTAGCATTAGTACCAACATTACATTCCTACACAAAGCCACGGTAATTGTTACGAGTGCCCTAACTGGCAAATGTCTTCTTGCAAAATGTTCTTTCTCAAGTCAAAATACACTTAGAATTTTTAATNACTGGCAAATGTCTTCTTGCAAAATGTTCTTTCTCAAGTCAAAATACACTTAGAATTTTTAATTAAAAATAAACTCTTAATAGGCTAACTGATATTTTTTAACATTAAGTAAATTAATTTTACTATGATATTTTCAATGTTACAAAATTATGCATTCTTCTTTCATTTGTAACATAAATCTTACATTCCTGACCATTTTGGTAATGTGTGTATTATTTTTTAACGAGTTGTGCATTACTGGATGCTACTCTTCTACCGTAAGTTGTTTGATTTTAATAATATAATAATAACAACATTTTCAACTTGAAATTGATAGCAAGCGCTTCCTTCCCTCATCCTTCTTCACTCTCCCGTTCCTTCCTAACTGGCCCGACACTCTTCACAATTACCAACTCCTCCTGCAGTTCATTCCACTCGCTCGCAGTTCCCACCAGTGTGGACTGCCTTCCCTTCTTCACTCTCCAGTTCCTTCCTAAATGGCCCGACACTCTTCACAATTACCAACTCCTCCTGCAGTTCATTCCACTCGCTCGCAGTTCCCACCAGCGTGGACTGCCTTCCCTTCTTCACTCTCCAGTTCCTTCCTAACTGGCCCGACACTCTTCACAATTACCAACTCCTCCTGCAGTTCATTCCACTCGCTCGCAGTTCCCACCAGCGTGGACTGCCTTCCCTTTTCCAGCCACCACCATAACCTCTACTTTCTACTGTTGTACCTCTCCCCCTGTCCTGTACAACCCCTTGGCTAACTGTCCACTTAACCTCCCCCATCCTCTCCACTCCTCCCCTGTCCCTCAGAGAGCACTAGCCCAACTCCATCATTAAGGATGGCCTAAAATTCCTTTCATCCTCACCTTCTTACCTCAGCCTTCAACCCACCTCGCTGCCCTTCTTTACACCTTCTCCAGGAAACATACTTCTTNATCCTCACCTTCTTACCTCAGCCTTCAACCCACCTCGCTGCCCTTCTTTACACCTTCTCCAGGAAACATACTTCTTATACAAATGGTTCCCAGACTGTCTCTGCATTTTCTATTATCGGCCTATTCATAGCTTTAAAAGCCTTCTCCTTCACCTCCCCTCTAACACCATCCTTGCTACTATTCTCTGCACTTGCTTTTCCACGTAAGATTACTCTGAATCACCACCTCAGGTACTTATACTCTGAAGCTCCCCCATCTCCAGCCCTTGCCAATTATAACTTTCTCCTCTTCCTAGTGAACATTACAATATTTTTTTTTCTAATTAATGTTTATTTTATTACTTTTAGCCCACCTCCTTATTTTTTCTATGGGTAGTTATTCAGTTTAGGGGCTTTCTGCAAAAATAAAAATAATTCATAGAAAATGGTATATTTCCACTCTACTAATGATGCAGAACACGAATATACTAGGGGCATTAACGTCCGACAATTTTGAAATATGTGCCTACCTAACCTAACAGAACCTAACCCCACGATGGGTGAATTACTATTTTACATTTTTAAACTAACCTAGGATTGTTGGGTTTTACGCTAACCTAGGATTGTAGGGTTTTACACTAACCTAGGATGTTTGGGATTTATACTAAACTACAAATGTATGATTGTAGGGATTTAAAGGAACNAGGGTTTTACACTAACCTAGGATGTTTGGGATTTATACTAAACTACAAATGTATGATTGTAGGGATTTAAAGGAACCGTAAAACACACCAAAAGAATGTAAAATTGACTCACCTAGGTAGGGGGCTGGTATCATTCCACTGACGTTAATAGCTTAAAAAAACATATTTCGCAAGTTTTTTTAATATGTTCTACTTATTTTAACATTACGCCCTCTTGAATATGAACAAGGTAAGCTGTGCAGAACCTATTAATGCAACTTTTGTTGGTCTAGGACGTTTCGTTCAGAAACATAAACAAACTGGCTATACTGCTCATTTCGCAATTTTGTTTAAAATGTGTTGTATTTATTTTAAAGCTACGCCCCTAGTATATTCGTGTTCTACGTGATTAGTAAAATAGAAATATATCATAATTTGGAAATTTTTTTGTGTTTTTCAGAAAAGCCCCTAAACTTAATAATTACCCTTCAATGTCCTCCTGCAACTTATTCTCGCTACCCACTTCTGCATACAGCACACACTCATACACAAACAGCCTCGCTATTATCCCCAGGTCATTAACCATAATGGTGAAAGAGAAAGGACCCAGCCACTATCCAGCGGAACTCCTAATGTAACCCCACCTTCTTCCGACAAGGACTCCCCCACTTCACCCTCTGTTTTCTCCCCCTCAGCAAGTCCCCTACCAAATCCACTACCCACTTATCATCCAGTAGCTCATCCATTTTATGTATCAAATTCTAATGGAGCACCTTTATCGAAGACTTCTCAAATTCTACGAAGCAAACATTCACCTGCTACCCCTGCACCAAATTCTCCAGCAGTCCTGCCAGTTGCATCTCATATGATTTACCTGCCCTAAAGCCATGTTGCTACTCCTGCAACAATTTCTTTTCATTCATAACCTCTATTGCACACTGCGCAACATGCCTCTTCATCCCATTTCCTGTACTCGACAAGAGACTCAAAGGCCTGTAACTGCCAGGAGTTTTCCTTTCCTCCTTCCAGTCCTGTGGCAACTTGCCTTCCTCTAAAGATCTTCTACACAACACTCCAAGATATCTGCATAGCTTTCTCCTACCAAACTTTAGGGCTGTATTCTCTATACCATCTGTATCCACTGCCTTACCACTCTTAAATCCCCCTATCCTGAACTTTCTATACACCCACTTTTTCATCTCCCCTTCCCTTTGCCAAACATCTTGCTCCTCAAAAACAGGCAAGTCCCGCCATCACAGACCTGGCATCCTGTACACTGCTAGAAATGTCTATCCCTCCCCCCTTACCACAATTTCAATCACCTCAGCANCCTCCCCCCTTACCCCAATTTCAATCACCTCAGCCATGTATGTCCATTGTATATTTATCTTGTTGGTATTCACTATCTAACACTTCCTCACTAAGTCATGTCTCCAATGATATGACTAAATCTGCCCAATATCCTTCGACCATTCCTCAGAAGTTATCCAACTTGCTGTATAAACTTTTACAAATAACCACCATTAACTTAATGCAATCCTCACACCCATTTCCTTTCCCCCTCCTTTGAGTGTTCAGACCTTCTTCCCCTACCTCTGCTTCAGTGGTCAAAAATCTCCTATCCGTTCGACTCCTAAGCCCCTTTCCATCCCCCTGCCTCTTTGCTTTGGTTGCTATTGCTGTCCTCCCTGAAGAATCCTACCATTTTCCAAACAGCCGGCTATCTCCTGCCTAGCAAATGCATACCCTAATATCCTCTTTCCCTGGTTCATCAAATGCACAGTCCCTTCCTACACATTCACTGCCCACCCACTTCCTGCTGTCTATGAATATGGCTCCCCTTCCCTACATATTCCTTCACATAACCCACTGGTTGCAACTGCCTTCATAGTTGACCCCCTTCCTGTATAGTACTCCACTAACCAACATCCTTACCTTACGCAACTTCACCTTAATCTGTTTCAGCAACCCTCTTAAGTCCTGTTGCACTTCACCTACTTCCTTACCAGATAAGTCATTCTACCCACCCCTCTCATGTATTCTACCACCTTTACTGCCTCACTTCCCCTTAAGCTCATTTATTTTTTGGGTAATTATTAAGATTAAGGGCTTTTCTAAAAAACACAAAAAAAAATTCAAAATTATGATATATTTCTACTCTACTAATCACGTAGAACACGAATATACTAGGGGCATAGCTTTAAAATAAGTACAACATATTTAAACAAATGTAACAAATTTCAGTTATGTGGGAGCCGTTCGGCCTGTGTGTTTACGTCGACGTTTCTGAACAAAACTTCCTAGACCAACAAACGTTGCATTATTGGGTTCTGCACAGCTTACCTTGTTCATACTCAAGAGGGCGTAATGTTAAAATAAGTAGAACATATTTAAATAAATTGCGAAATGTACTAGCAGTTTACTTGGTTTGTTTACATCTACTAACGTCTACCGCCATTATTAATGGCTGCGCATTGCTGATTCCACGCTACCAAGCTGCCACGGATGTGATTACGGGCATTTTAACGGTCAATTAAAAATATATCAGTCGCCTTTGCGTCTTTGCCAGGTCTAGTTCGGACAGATTTAAAAACGGAGAAAGCAATAACGAGTGCTTCTGTGCATTATATTTGACTGTAAACAAGTGTTTCATTGCTTTATATTCTGCTGAAAACTAGGAATTCAGTGCGTTATATTCGCGTATGTGGCGGATTTGTGGAACACGGTGTGTCGTCGAGTGAGGTAAGGCTGAATTGGCCATTGACAGAGGAATTATATCAGGTGAGTAAATTGATATTCTTTTGGTGTGTTTTACGGTTCCTTTAGATCCCTACAATCATACATTCGTAGTTTAGTGTAAAACCCTACAATCATAGGCTAGTGTAAAACCCTAAAACCCTACAATCCTACGTTAGTTTAAAAATGTAAAATAGTGATTCACTCATCGTGGGGTTAGGTTCTGTTAGGTTAGGTGGGGCACATATTAAGAAATTAGTCGTACGTTAATGCCCCTCATATATTCCTGTTATGCGTCATTAGTAGAGTGGAAATATACCATTTTCCGTGATTTTTTTTTATTTTTACAGAAAAACCCCTAAACTTAATAATTACAGATAGAACTGATTATGAACACCACCTCTGGTTCCTTACCAATGTTCCTTTCCACTGCAGTCTTCCCTCTTGTTCCCTGCCTATCCCTACATTCAATACATCCCCTCTGGTCATTTACGCCTATCTCCTTCTGCTCATCCCTTGTACCCAGACCATCCCTTGTCGGCACCCTTTGTTCTTTCGAAGTGGCAGTGCGCCCATTGCAGGTCAATAAGCATCACATTTACAGTGTGTTGCCAGAGTACAGAGTGCAGTCTAAGTAGTGTTGAACACGTTTCCATTAGCTTCTGTCAAATGGCAACTGCTTGAACTGTTACATTTTTAAAATTTTGTGATGTATTATAGTATTTTTTTCATATGTGAGGTAGCTNATGGCAACTGCTTGAACTGTTACATTTTTAAAATTTTGTGATGTATTATAGTATTTTTTTCATATGTGAGGTAGCTAATTATTTATTTGTGAAGACTATGTGTTGAGAGATGTTACAGACTGCCTGTTGTTGGGAGGAAGGTGTCTACATGCTCTAGGCGTCGGGGCAGTGTCCAAGCTTGGCAACCTGTGTGTAGTTATGGAAAGGCTGTATGAGGTGTCGTACATAACCTCCTCCAGCACCCACCATCTCTTGGCTTGAAGCAAATGAGAGCTACACGAGGCACCACCTGGGAAGGAGGTATCTGCCTTGTTGGCAAGGGCTGTTAAATAAATGGCACCAGGTCCTAGGCAGGGTGTTGGTCTACTGAGCACACTGGCCATCTGGGCCGAAAGCCTGGACTTCACCGGTCATGGCAATGGACACACTGGTTTAAAACTCACAAGTACTATGGAAATTTAGGAGCACGGGATGATCGGCAGGTCGCACCGCAGGTTCTCTCTGGTGACCCGTCCATTGAGGTTGGACTCGTGCTGGCACTACTTGAAACTCCACATGCTGGAGACAACCTTCAGGGTTCCGCACCACCCGCTGACGCAGTGAGAGGCAACGCAGCTCGCGTACTGTCCTGGACAGACAGTAGAAGTGAAGGTCGTACTTCAGCTACACCATGGGTGGACACCAGTGCAAGGGTTTCAGTGACGATGTGGGAGGGTACTAAAGGTAAACAACTGCACCAGCCTTGAGGTTTGTGTCTGGTTAACTCTNGGTTTCAGTGACGATGTGGGAGGGTACTAAAGGTAAACAACTGCACCAGCCTTGAGGTTTGTGTCTGGTTAACTCTTCTGTTGGCTGGAGGTGTGTGTGCTAATTGTGTGTCTCGATCCTTTGTTATTGCATAGTTACGAAGATTAAAGTCTGATCTAACAGAAATGTTTGAGAAATGTGATAGTTGTTTATTTGAAATTTGCAATCTTACCACGTTTAAAAAGCGTGGTCACGTCAAATTACATTTGGTGGTTTCTTGAGTAAAAATTTGATGTCATCTCAGGTGTTAAAGTCATGTTATTTATAGTGTAAATAATGTGATGGCCACATGATATTGGTATTAAGTGTGATTAGTAACGTCCATATATATTTGCAGGTATTATTTTTTTTGGAAAAGCCCTGATTCTTAATTATTGCAATCCAAGAGTGCGTCAGGTGCTGTGTGACGGAGCACTGACACGTCTCCCTGTGCAACAGACGGCGTGGGATCTCGTGAATACTATGTTTATGCTGCACATACATAAATACACCAAAAATCCTACATTTACCTATATGCTGAAAAACAAATGATAATTTATCATTACCTAGAATTATTATAATAACTTTCTACCAATAACCAAGCTACTATAAAATTGAGTGCCTGTTTTCAAAACATTATTTTAAGATTTTTTTTGCCTGTTTGCTAAACAATTTTATTCATCTTCATAACCTGCCTCACTATGATAATCCTTACAGTGCCAGAAAGAATCATAAATACTACTTTAAAGAAATGGTTCAATAATAGTAATTGTTCCCAAAAAAAACTAAAAATTGGCAGTGGGGAGAGGAAATTGAAAAATGATATTTTAGGCTTTACAGAAGTTACTAATTCATTTATATGCACACATATTTTAATACAGCATTTTGTGTTATAAATTTTTTATGGATTTTTTTTTTGTTTCAGAAAAATTACCTTGTAGGCTATTCTCACATATTTGTTTACATTCAAGAACATCTGTAATTACTCATGTTATGAACAAAAAAGCAGTTATGATGTAGATATGAATCAACCTTTTTTTGCAGTGCGCAGATATATGGCATTCATTATTGGCAAATTCTGAATCCAACCATGTGGACATTTGTCAAATACAAATAGAGTTGCGCGTTAAAATGCTTTAGAGTTGTGGATCAGCAATGCAATTACGAATTTGGTTACATAGTATCATCCTGGCCACTTCTTTTAGAAAGTCGATTATCCGAACGTCTGTTATACGGATGACCAGTTATCTGGACTCATTTTAAAAATAAACAAAATAGAAAAAACACGAAGGTCTCTTTTGTCACAGTGTTTCCCTTACCTGCGGAGGAGAGACAAGGACTTGTGTCGACTCTTGTGATGTGCCCTTTCACGTGTTGTTCACAGTAAACGCCTCCAGGAAGGGGGTAGTTACTTGTCAACTGATTTAATTTTTTTATTTTATATACAGTTTCTGTTTTTGATAAGCTTATTACGTTCTATGCATGTGTAATAAATTTTACATTGTGTGAAAATAATTTTTTACAAATTCTTTTATCTTAATTTTAAACATATTTCTGTTATTCTGATTTTCAATTATCTGAATTACCTATGGTCCCTATTCGTCCAGACAAAAAACATTTTCATTGCCAATGGTCTATTAAGGGCGTTACCCAGCACGGGACTGACTGAGAGAAACATGTTAAATGATTTCAGGCGCGTCTTGGCCACCTTTTACAATATTGCTTTCTAACAAAAACATTTTATGCCATTTGAAGAAAAGAACAATGCTACACGAGAGCAAGTAGGAGTAAATTAATAGTGTTTGTTTTTTCTGCAAGTTTGTAGAGTCTATAAACCTTAATTTAACTTACCCACAATTCTTAGGGTATTAAAAAAAAACTCTTTGTAGAACTGTGGCTTGGGCAAAGTGTTATTTGTTTGGAAGTGATATTGGGAAAGAAGGCCAAGACACGCACCTTAAACCCATCACTCAGCTGGTCTCGCACTAGGCAGCAGCAGTAATAAATATGCAAGACGCTGCTGTGTAAATGCATGAACACATTTACTGGGTTTAACATCTGGTGATTCACTTTCTGTTGGGTGAATCAGTGTGTGTTGCTGGTTTTTCATGGACCACCAACAAATTTTGCTATGCTAAACGTACATAGATTTATTAACTTTGTGCCAGAGAACTGGTCGCACTCCTGAAAGCAGAGAGGTGCACATTGCGTGTGACCACAACTCTGAAGATGATGGTAGCATTTGTTTGACCCCACAACTGGCCTGATGATCACGACACTACCCACTATGGCATTACTTACTATGCTGATTAAATACACACAATGCCTGTGCTAAAATTAATCAACAAATTCTGTACAGCCTAAAAACAGAACTCTACAAACACAATTGAATAATTTCATTTGACAAAAATTGCTGATTTAAATTAATGTTCTATTATTATCATTTTGTATGTTTTACAATCTGATACTATCTGATACCCGGAACAAATGCTTAAGTGTTTATTAGTGAGATGTCGGTAACTGTCAATTGTATCACATCTTGAAAGATCACATTTTCCAAAATAAAACAATCAGTCTATTAATTTTGCTGTAGAAAAAGAAAAAAAAANTCACATCTTGAAAGATCACATTTTCCAAAATAAAACAATCAGTCTATTAATTTTGCTGTAGAAAAAGAAAAAAAAAGGAAGCAATAAAAAAGTTAAGAACTGAAACATAATGCAGCAATGAGACTAGATGTATGAAGATTCATGTTTACGAATTGTTGTAAGTATTTTCCTGCGCTGCTCAGTCTTGATTGGCTACCACTCGTTGCAACGTATCACAGTATTGTGAAACCAGTTTTAGGGTTCTGTAATGCTTTTGTGGTATCAGGTAATACATTTGGGCAGATGGACTCAATTGCACGTCCTGGTATCATGTACGATATCAGGACGTGCAATTGAGTCCATCTGCTCAAGCGTACTACTCAATACTACCAAAATATGTTACATATTACAGTAGTTACAGTAAATGGTAGTGAGCTGTATTGACAAAAAGTAGGTAATGGCACTGTGTAGTACAACTGAGTGGATGGGCTCAAGTGTATTTCCTGATATCACTTGTGGGTACTTATTGTAAGTTTAGTCAGTAACTGTCTATATCATCACGCACTCTCTCACATCTGAAGAAAATATTTGTCTGCTTGAACACAGTATTCAGAACTATCTGTTGTTTATCACGGAAGCACATTTGGGCATCTTAGGCTTACCGACTTTCCTCACTTCATGCTAGTTGACTGTTAAGTTTTTGTAAAAAATATTACTATAATAACTCGTTTGAAAATTGCACAAAACTGTTAGAAATAATCGTTAAAAANTTGAAAATTGCACAAAACTGTTAGAAATAATCGTTAAAAAACACAAAAAATAAGCTTTATATTTTGCAGCTTGTGAAATATATTATACGATTACAAAAACATGTATTTTAGAACAAAAAAAAGTAGTTTGAACTTGTAGGGAGCATGAGGAACTGTGGCTGGTGGCCCTGTTGAATGTTTACCACTTGTTTTACTAACTATTAGTGTTTGTGGCAAAAAAAATATTTAGCCAAGGCTAAGTGAAGGAAATTAGCTATTTTAATTATAGATTATTCACGNTCACATCTTGAAAGATCACATTTTCCAAAATAAAACAATCAGTCTATTAATTTTGCTGTAGAAAAAGAAAAAAAAAAGGAAGCAATAAAAAAGTTAAGAACTGAAACATAATGCAGCAATGAGACTAGATGTATGAAGATTCATGTTTACGAATTGTTGTAAGTATTTTCCTGTGCTGCTCAGTCTTGATTGGCTACCGCTCGTTGCAACGTATCACAGTATTGTGAAACCAGTTTTAGGGTTCTGTAATGCTTTTGTGGTATCAGGTAATACATTTGGGCAGATGGACTCAATTGCACGTCCTGGTATCATGTACGATATCAGGACGTGCAATTGAGTCCATCTGCTCAAGCGTACTACTCAATACTACAAAAATATGTTACATATTACAGTAGTTACAGTAAATGGTAGTGAGCTGTATTGACAAAAAGTAGGTAATGGCACTGTGTAGTACAACTGAGTGGATGGGCTCAAGTGTATTTCCTGATATCACTTGTGGGTACTTATTGTAAGTTTAGTCAGTAACTGTCTATATCATCACGCACTCTCTCACATCTGAAGAAAATATTTGTCTGCTTGAACACAGTATTCAGAACTATCTGTTGTTTATCACGGAAGCACATTTGGGCATCTTAGGCTTACCGACTTTCCTCACTTCATGCTAGTTGACTGTTAAGTTTTTGTAAAAAATATTACTATAATAACTCGTTAGAAAATTGCACAAAACTGTTAGAAATAATCCTTAAAAAACACAAAAAATAAGCTTTATATTTTGCAGCTTGTGAAATATATTATACGATTACAAAAACATGTATTTTAGAACAAAAAAAAGTAGTTTGAACTTGTAGGGAGCATGAGGAACTGTGGCTGGTGGCCCTGTTGAATATTTACCACTTGTTTTACTAACTATTTGTGTTTGTGGCAAAAAAAATATTTAGCCAAGGCTAAGTGAAGGAAATTAGCTATTTTAATTATAGATTATTCACGNTGTGTTTGTGGCAAAAAAAATATTTAGCCAAGGCTAAGTGAAGGAAATTAGCTATTTTAATTATAGATTATTCACGTGAAACTATTTTAAATAACAAACAAATTAAATCAGTAATTATTAAGTTTAAGGGCTTTTCTGAAAAACGTAAAAAAAAATTCAAAATTATGATTTATTTCTACTCTACTAATCACCTATAACACAAATATACTACGGGCGTAGCTTTAAAATAAGTAAAACATATTTTAAAAAATTGAACAAAATTGCGAAATGACTGTTTAGCCAGTTTGTTTACGTTTCTGAACTAAACGTCCTACACCAACAAAAGGTTGCATTATTGGGTTCTGCACAGCTTACCTTGTTCATATTCAAGAGGGCGTAATGTTAAAATAAGTAGAACATATATAAAAAAAAGTGCAAAATTTGTTTGTTTATGTCTATTAACGTATACCGCCATTAATAATGGCTGCACATTGCTAATTCCACGCTACCTAGCAGCCACGGATATCATTTGCATCTTAACGGTAAATTTTTAACCTGGTCAGTCGCCATAGCGCCTTTGCCAGTATGATTCTTGTCGTCCTAATCCGACGGATTTAAAAACGGAGAAAGCAATAACGAGTGCTTCTGTGCGTTATATTTTACTGTAAACGAGTGTTTCATTGCGTTATAGTTGACTGAAAACTAGTGATTCAGTGCGTTATAATTGCGTATGTGGCGGATTTGTGGAACACGGTGTTCCGTTGAGTGAGGTAAGGTTGAATTGGCCGTTGACAGAGGAAGTATATCTGGTGAGTAAATTGATATTCTGTTGGTGTGTTTTACGGTTCCTTTAAATCCTTAAAATCCTAAATTCGTAGTTTAGTGTAAAACCATACAATCCTACGTTAGTGTAAAACCCTAAAATTGTGCATTAGTTTAAAACCATACAATCGTACATTAGTGTAAAACCCTAAAATCATAGGTTAGTTTAAAATCCTACAATTCTAGGTTAGTGTAAAACCCTACAATTCTAGGTTAGTGTAAAATCCAAAAATCCTCGGTTAGTGTAAAACCCAACAATCCTATTAGTTTAAAAATGTAAAATAGTGATTCATTCATCATGGGGTTAGGTTCTGCTAGGTTAGGTGGGGACATATTACGACATTAGTCGGACGTTAATGCCCCTAGTATATTAGTGATCTGCATCATTAGTAGAGTGAAAATATACCATTTTCCATGAATTATTTTTATTTTTACAGAAAAGCCCCTAAACTTAACAATTACCGAAATAGACAGTGTTAGAAACAGCATGAATGCAAATGTAAATAAGAACATTCATGATGTTACTGCTAAGGTTGAAAACTTACATAAGAAGATTGAAAATGTCAACGAAATGTTAGTGAAAAAATTAACAGTGTTGAGCAGAAACAGGAGGTGAGCATCCTCAATAAGGAATGGCAACAGAGAAAACAACATAGTGTGGCAAAAGATGAGCAGAGATTGGTCACCAACAAGCCGACGAGTGCGGGCAGCGAGAAGAAGGCAGAGGTTGCCATCGGTGCAGCCATTACAGGGGAGGCACAGCAGTTCTGCAGTGTGGGTACGCCTCAGCCAGGGGTAGGTAAAGGCATCACAATTAAGCCCACCCCCTACAATTGACAGACACCTTGGCGTGAATACCGACACCAGTTCGAGATTGTTGCTGCCCTGAATGGCTGGACTGAAAAGCTCAGGCAGCAGTACTGAGCATACTGCAGTCCCTGCCAGAACGACATCGACTGGAGAACTCCACATTGGTATCTGCCTTAAAGCTGCGATTCGGCGACAGATATCTGCGACACGCCCACGTTGCCCAACTGCGAAGCCACATCCAGCAACCAGGGGAACCACAGCAAGAAATGTGGCAGGGCATCATGAGGCTGTCACACCCGTCTCTGGAGGGATTCCCTGAGGAAGCAAGTGATCTCATCGCAGTTGGCTTCTTCGTTGATGCTATTGCCGACACTGAGTTGTGGCAAACCGTACGTTTGGCTGCGCCTCCCACAATGCAAGATGCTTTGGCCCGAGTACTTGAGGTGGTGTCAGCAAGGCAGACATCAGTGCCCCGATGTCCAGTGAGAGCAGTGATGCTGAACAAAGAGGGCGACAGCATCCAGAGGACGCTGAAGGACTTGCAGAACACCATGGGGGACATCGCTTCGAGGGTCTGTGCAATGGAGTGTCTCCATCCCCCACCCAAATGGTCAATGTTGGTCGTGTGGAGAGCCAAATGCCTTCAGAAGCAACAGCAACGGCAGCAATCAGGAAGCAAGGGGCAAGTGAGAGTGCAACATCTTCGGGAAACTTGTAAGCACCGGTCTTGAGGGGCAAAGGTCGGTGATTGCTGGAGGGGAGGCCCCAATGTTTTTGCAGGTGCGTTCAATGAAACAGGACTTGGATGCCATATTGGTGGAGGGGGCCTAGATGTTTGTCAGATGGTCGCTGAGACAGGGGCGACTATAACGGTGGTAGGACTGGACATTCTCGGGCCTTCCCCCCAGCTATCATCCGATAAGAGTATGGATCACTGCTATTTAACTGCAGTAATGGGCGAGACCACACCAGTCAGAGGCAAGAGAAGGGTACTCTTACAGCTCGGTAACCTAACATATAGCATGATATTTACATAGCAAAAATAGAGGATGAATGCAGTTTGGGTCTTGATGTATTACGTAAGCTGGGGTGCTGTATCGATACTCGACTAGGGGTGTTACAGGCTGGTAATACCGGGTTGGTAGTGTCAACACGACGAGATTTATCTTTGCCAATGAGCTTGTAAAGAAACGTCTTCGATTGTTACAATATATTTATAATAATGCCGCACAGTTGAGCACCATTTGTAAAGTAACGTCTTCGATTGTTAAGGCATATTTATTATATTAAAGCCGCACAAGGTTAGGCGGGCGCCATCTTGTAACGTTTCGCTGCTTACACTGCCGACTGTTTATTTGCCACGGCTTGCTCAAGGTAGAATACATTAGACTCAGTACCATTGGATGTTAGTTAATTATGAAAGAAAGTTCAAGTTCCAAGTTATATATATATATATATTTATTTAACTATTGCAGTTCACAGTTCACAGAAGTCCAATTTGCAGAGTACGAACCTTGCAGATAAACATAAAAGTACAGCAAACAGCGCCACAGTGGTTTAACTGGCCCGAAGAATAAATAATTACTGCTACCTCCCACACCGGCTGAGAAATGAAATAAAAGTCTAGTTGCAGATGTGGGGGTTACCGTCCTGCCCTAACGCGGCCTAAACTATCATTGTATTACGACGACTTTCTCTGACAAAGACGACTGCTTCTAACGGCCCTCGCCGCAGACTGCTCGTATACGACTGTTACTCGTACAAGACTTCAACAATACTCCTCTCTCGAAGGCGCCAGCCAGACGCCTATATGCTGCCTATCGCACCCCCCTCTCCTGTGATAAGGGCCTGGCATCCGGCAGCAGCGTGAGAACTGGCTGTGTCCCACGCTCACCCTGTCATTGATACTGCTGCGCCCGTTACCGATATCGTAACTGCGTCGCAGGAAACTAAAACTGTGCTGTCAACAAGAAAGAACTTCGCGGTCCACAAAAACTTGTTGACGCACTCACCTCCGGATAATGAACTTCTCGTATAACAAAACGGCGCCGAAGGAACTAATCTAATTAATGATGACGCTTCCCAAAAAACCAAAGTTTGAAACGAAACACTACCGGACTCCTGATAAACGTTAACAGCAAACACGGGAAACGAGCCAGCACGGCTTAAAACTGAAGCCCGTTAAAATTATTATGAAACTTTCCCGAGCTTCGTATACACGAAAGAATTCTACACCCAAGTCCCGAAAATTTAAGTATATTGCGTCATTACAAGCTGCCCCATAGTGTGTAATCAGACGACTGTGCTCCCAGCTTCTAGTGAAATTGTTATTGCAGGCAGATGCCAGGGAAAATTTGTCAGGCGGTTGGGCATAATCGAACCAGCCCAGAAAGGTGGCATTTTATCAGATGGTGTCATTGTAGCATGGACTTTGATTTCTTCAAAATCAGACAGTTTGCCTGTTACGATGATTAATTCATCTAACTGTGCTATGACTTGAGGAGGGGGCCACAATAGGGGTTTGAAGCAGGTCTCACAGAAAATTCAAAGCCACAAAATACTGACTGTCCTCTACCACATGCTCTTGGCGAACTGCTGACAAGAACAAGAGAAAACCTCAACTGGTGACAAGAGAGGGCAGTTTCAGAATTGCTACAGAGAAATAGTGGTGCTTTCTCCTGTGAGCCCAATGGCCTTGGCAGAACTAATGTTGCATGCCATCACATCAACACAGGAGATGTCAAGCCCATAAAGCAGCCACCAAGGCGACTACCGCTAGCTTCATAAGATGTTTGACGGTATACTGAAAGAGATGAAGGATTTAGATGTGATAGAGCCATCAGTCAGTCCATGGTCTTCTCCAATTGTGCTTGTTAAAAAGAAGGATGGCTCTATTAGATTTTGTGTTGATTACCACCAACTTAATAATGTGACCAAGAAAGATTCTTACCCACTCCCAAGGATAGACGACACACTGAATAGCCTAGCAGGTTCACAGTGGTAGACATGAAGTGTGGGTATTGGCAGTGCAAGGTGGCCCCGAAAGACAAAGAAAAGACTACCTTTTGTGTCCAAGGGAAAGGAACCTAGCAATTCAAGGTTATGCCCCTTGGACTATGCAATGTCCCTGCCACCTTTGAACGAATGATGGAGAAAATTCTGCCCTTAGACATTTGCCAGGTGTACCTAGACATTGTGGTCATGGGAAGAACAATTGAAGAGCCCCTGACATGCCTAGATTCTGTGTTTCAGAAAGTCGCTGCAGCCAACCTGAAATTAGTTCCTAAGAAATGCCAAATTTTCCAAAAGAAAATTAATTTCTTGGGCTATGTTGTGTTGGCCTATAGGATTGAAACTGACCCTGAGAAGACCAGAGCAATAATACCAAATAATAAAACTGAAATGTGAGGTTTCCTGGGCTTATATGCTCACTTCTTTCAATTTGTGCTCGGGTTCACCACAATCGCAAAGCTTATGCATGAATTGACTGAGGCAAAAAGAAAACTTTATTGGACCCAGGAGTGTGAAATTGCTTTTAATAGACTAAAGGAAATTCTGATATCTCCCACAGTACTGGACTTCCTAAGTAGAGAGGGTGAATTCATTCTGGATGCAGATGCTAGTGATGTATGTATCAGGGCTGTCGTATCTCAGATTAAGGATGGAATGGAGAGGCTATTGGAATGCTTCAGTAAGGTGCTACACAAGCCTGAGCAGAATTACTGTGCGACACGCAGGGAGTTTCTGGCAGTGGTGCAGGCAATTTCACATTTTCACCCATACCTGTATGGCACACACTTCATCCGAAGAACTGATAAACGCATCTTTACGTTGGCTACTAAATTTAAAGAACCCCGAAGGTCACATAGCCCAGTGGATACAGCGCCTGCAGGAATATTACTTTGAAATACATCACAGGTCTGGACGCCTTTACAGCAATGCAGAAGCACTTTCCAGAAGACCATGCAAAACCTTCTGTCGTCATTGTGAACGCCAGGAGGAAAAGGGTGGTGTATCATGGAAAGCAAGGAAGACAAGAATTCAAGGCCATGTATCTTAAACAGATAAATGATGTGGTCTACTGGATTTGTCAATAGGGTTCTCCGGCGAAGCCTAAGGTTGTCCACATTGACCGACTGGCACTGTACCGAAGGACCTGATGTTGGAGAGTCTATTTGGGATGAACAGACTTAAGGAGGGGGCAGTGTTACGCGCTGACGCGAGCCCCATACACGGCCCAGCTCTGTGGTGGGTGACCTACCTCGACCCTCCCCTCCTCCCAGACATATACCAGCTTGCTGCCCCATCATCGCTTGCCCAGGGAAGGGGGGGGGATGGACAGCTGTGACCTGGCTGGTGTCAAAGCCCCTACTACTCCACCCTGTTGGAGAAGCCGATGAGTTTAGAGGATGTGTAAGAATATTCTGGGTAGTAGGACCCACCGCGCAAAGCAGCATTTACAGAAATTTCTGGGTGATGACCTACAACTCTATAATACAAACCACAGCTGGATTGTTGGCAGTCTTTGGTAATTATTCAGAGTAGCGGCTTTTCTGTAAATAAAAGAAAAAATCACGGAAAGTGGTATATTTCCATTCTACTAATTACATAGAACACGAATTTACTAGGGGCATTAACGTATTACCAATATAAACCACAAATACGATATTGGGGAGGGCTATGAAGATCAGGGAAATTGTGGGGTAAAATCACAAAAAATATAAAAACACCTCCATTTAACATTTGTCCACCCAATTTCGTAATATGTGCCCACCTAACCCCACGATGAGCAAATCACTATTTTACATTTTTAATCTAGCCTAGGATTGTAGGGTTTTAATCTAACCTAGGATTGTAGGGTTTTAATCTAACCTACGATTTTAGTCTAATTTTAGGGTTTTTATCTAACCTACAATTTTAGTCTAATTTTAGGGTTTTAATCTAACCTACGATTTTAGTCTAATTTTAGGGTTTTAAAGTAACAGTAAAACACACCAGAAGTATATGAATTAACTCACCTAGGTAGACAACGGGTACAATTCAACTGTCCGCCACTAATTCAACTGTCGTGCACCTTACCTCACTCGACAAAACACCATGATCTACTAAAACGTCCAAGTAACACCCGCCACATAGCTGATTATTAAGCACAGAAGCACTCGTTCTTGCACCCTCTACTCATAAATCACAAACCTTCGCATGGTCGGATTTGGACGTGCGCAACACACACACACACACACACCATTCGCCACGAACCGCACTGCCTCGCATCTAAACTGCAACTAACATACGGTGACGTCTACACATCCACAGCCAATAAGGTGATGGCAAGATACGTATTTGTTTACGTAACTACAGCATTACTCCACCATACATGGCGTCCAACGTAAACAAAGTGGACGAACTGCTCATACTTTTATCTATTTTATTTAGTACATTCTACTTATTTTACCATTATGCCCTCCTCATATATGCTACTTTTGTGGGTCTAAGACGTTTCCTAAAGCCGCTACTCTGAATAATTACCCTTGGTTTAGCCCGCTGACTTTGAGAGACAATTGTAACAATATGATATTAACATTCCTAAACTTTGAGTTTGTGGAAGTGTGCCGTATAATATAGCTACTGTAAAGCCATGGAATGTAATAATTTTTTATAAATATTGACGCGTGGCGGGTACATGGGATAGGAATTGCGCTGTATTCCCACCCTGAGAATAATCCCCGGGGAAGTCCCGACGTATAAAAATTTCCGGGGATGAACCGCAGCGATATAGACAAACGGGAAAGTCCCGAGAGGTAGCTGATGCAGCCCTCTGCGAAGGAAACAGGGTAACCCCCGGGACGAGATACTGCCGACACAGCTCACAGGAACCCCCGAGACCCTTGCCGCACCCCGCCCTTCACCCTAGTTTGAGCGCGAGAGCAGCTGAGGAGACATTAAATCCTATACAAAAAAACGTGCGAGTTACGCTGGGGAAGTCCCTGTTTCTGTCGACACAAATCGCCGACAGCCAATTTGAATATATCGAGAGGCAGGTTAAATTCGGGAGCAGCCAAGGTTCATGGTCAGTGATTCAATGGTCGTCATTCTGTCGTGAGCCAGGATTCAGTCGCGAGAGTCATACAATGGTCGTCGGCCAGTTGTGATCATTCAGTTGTCGTCAGTCGTGGGCGAGACAGAGAACACAGTTAGGCTAGAGGCAGTCATATCAACGGGCTGGAGTTCGGGACCGGCCCCAGGCAGTAATATACAATCAGTTGTTCACAGTCAATTGTTCGGGAGCAATTATCGCCAGCCGAGACTGGGAGTAGTTCGGCGGTTCAGCCGCGAGACGAGATAGATGAAGCCGAAACGGGAGTAAACAGTCGTGTGACGAGAACAGTGCCGAGAGTATGAGTAANTTGTTCGGGAGCAATTATCGCCAGCCGAGACGGGAGTAGTTCGGCGGTTCAGCCGCGAGACGAGATAGATGAAGCCGAAACGGGAGTAAACAGTCGTGTGACGAGAACAGTGCCGAGAGTATGAGTAAATTCCCGCAAACAAGTGGCAGCCCAGTCCGAGTGGCGCCATTCCCCGAGAAGGCGAGTCGTGAGCCGAAACTTCATGTGTAAATTCCCGAGACAAACCGAGTAGAAGTGCCGAGAACTTATGAATTCATTTCCGAAAACGTAGTGACAGTTTCAGAGGCGGAGAAGTCGAGAGCGCGAGACGAGTCGTGGCAGACGTCGACATAGGTGAGGGGACGCGAGGTCTCCGACGAGGAACGCCAGCCGAGGTCAAAGAGAAAGCACAAGTCCCGGGAAACGAATCCCGGACTTCCGAGAAGGGAAGCCGAGCTGACCCAGCTACTTCAACCAAAGGCGAAGACGAGTGGTGAACTTCAGCCGAGAAGCGCCACATCGAGCAAGAGGGAGAGTCCAGCGCGGGACGTGGTAGGGAGTCAGTCGAAGCCGAAGGAAGAAGCCAGCTGAGTACATCACGTCAACTAGAGCCAGTCCGAGGGCCTGAACCAGGGCCACCCAACTCACCATGCCTCAGCTACCAACGAAGACAACTCACAAAAAGCCGCAGTCACAGATAAGTAGAGAAACATCTCCCTTCAACAAACCTTCCCCGATGCATAGTATTCAGCCCAACAGCCCGTCAGGCCAACGACTTGCAGGGGGGCTCAGTCTCGCCAGGGTGTGTAATAACTATGTGACCTTCTGATCAATAAAATCCTGGTGTGTTAAATAACTGAGAATACGAGTATTTGTTTACCCCTAAAGCAACATCCTCAGGTGTCATTAGTCTGCACCAATAAAAATTAACTATATGAACTACTGGCCACCCCCTGTATAACTAAGGTGACAAGAGTAGCGACAAGTTAATATGAAATCAAAAAGATTGACTGGGTCACTGGTGGCATTACATTTTTTCTTTGATAGTTAAATTATAACAGTATTGCTAACCTCTTACCCCGAAGGTATTGAATTTGGTGTGAATTAAATAATCTTCCCTCCCTTTTTACCAAACACAAAGCCTACAAGCAAAAAAAAGTGAGTATTACAAATATTACCACTGTTAACATTGTGTACTTTTTTATATGCTGATAAAGCTCCAATTTAGAAAATATTTTATTTTGTACAAAGGGAACATATTTAGGTACAAATATTATGAGTGTATTTCTACTCCTAATTTTGGCTTCTAAGTTAGGTTTAAAATTATGAAATGAGGCGAGTTTTATTAGTCTGTTCTTTCTGGAATCAGTGCAAGGAATTGTTGCCGCTTCGTTGCACAATATATCTGTAGTATTAAAAGTTCATCACAATTCATTTTAGTTATAGTACAGTAGGCCTACCTACCACATTTTATTACTAAATTTAAAATTTACCCAAATCATTCCAAATTGTAGGATATTAGGAGGCCAAAATACAAACGTACACATCCTAAAGTTTAATGTTCTCAACACTAGTTTATGTATTAATAACAAATTAACACAAGCAGCCCTTTTTAAAATTTTTATTACTATATAGGAGCATTATCATATTCACATAATTAAACAAAATAAAACAAAAATGTGGTATGGAGTTTTGACTTCAAAATGTAAAGATGTTTAGGTTACGAAGCAAGCAATCTAACCACCAAAACACACGCTTACATTGGCGACAAATAAATGTTTATCTTTGCTTATGTACTAAATCAATAATAGCTTATTGAACAAATGTTTACAGTATAGTGTTAATTCCATTTTAATTTAACACATTTCAGAAAATTTTTTGTATCGCCATTCTTGATTTTAATGGAATTTTTTTATGGAATATATTATCCTTTCAGAACACAAAAATTATTTTTGTATATTGAAAAAAAATTCTTTGGTCGAGATAGTATTCGTACATATATGCACTCGTATTAATATTCCAGACACTATGCAGTCTGTATTACGTTGTGTACAATATTTAAGAAGGATGGACGTGTGTGATGAACGTTTGTAATAAATACAACCAAGTTTCTCATGCTTACTCGTAATGTAGATGCATATGTAGGAAAAGTATAACTCCATACAACACGAACAAGTGCTGCACTGACTTCGTACTACACAATATTTCTTTCCATAGCATTCAAATATATAGCCACATTTAACAACGACGTACACCATATTGATTTAACTACAAAATGCTTGCCTGCAAACTGCTCGTGAGCAGCTGGTACGTTCAGACTCCACTTTTACCAACTCGTGAAGTCAAATTATCTGCGTTTCAAGGTTAGAATACAAAACAGTTGTCTACAGCAGATAGTTGTAAAGTAGCTATTTTTTTCGTCTGAAGTAGAAAATTAGAATAACCCCCCTCCCCTGGTATTGCATAGTACACTTCGGTGGATAGGCCCAATTGTACTTCCTGATATGAACGTCTATATAACAGTAAAATTAAAATTGTCCCTGCCCGAAAACCCCCACTGGATACTGGATTCCCCATAACGTAGAGAAAGGGAAGAGGTGGGGGTAATAGGACAAAATGTGTGACAACATCGATGCCATATTGGTAACGCCATCACTCCTGAGTAATCAGTTGGGTAGTACAATACTCCTCATAACTGGTATTGGGAAATACACCTGAACCCATCCACTCTATGCTACCAGATACCTACAAAATAAATCTTAACCACATGTGGGTAAAATCATAACATTACATTCTTCAACATGCTATTTATTCTACCATTTTCTTGAAATTATCACATTATTTCTGTTTAATCATAACCACGGTAATTATAAAGTTTAGGGGCTTTTCTGAAAAACACAATAAAAATTCAAATTTACGATATATTTCTACTCTACTAATCACGTAGAACTGCTTATATGACCCCCGCATCGAAATTTTATTCATGTTGTATATTTAAAAAATTGAACAAAATTTGCTTAATGAAAAGTATAGCCAGTTTGTTTATGTTTGGGAACGAAACGTCCTAGACCAACAAAAGTTGCATTAATGGGTTCTGAACAGCTTACCTTGTTCATATTCAAGACGTCGTAATGTTAAAATAAGTAGAACATATTTTAAAAACTTGCAAAATATGTTTGTTTACATCTATTAACATCAGAGGNTAAAATAAGTACAACATATTTTAAAAAATTGAACAAAATTTGCTTAATGAACAGTATAGCCAGTTTGTTTATGTTTGGGAACGAAACGTCCTAGACCAACAAAAGTTGCATTAATGGGTTCTGAACAGCTTACCTTGTTCATATTCAAGAGGGCGTAATGTTAAAATAAGTAGAACATATTTTAAAAACTTGCAAAATATGTTTGTTTACACCTATTAACATCAGAGGAATTGTACCAGCCCCCTACCTAGCTGAGTCAATTTACTTTCTTTTGGTGTGTTTTATGGTTCCTTTAAATCCCTACAATCGTACTTTAGTGTAAAACCCAAACATCCTAGGTTAGTGTAAAACCCAACAATCTTAGGTTAGTTTAAAAATGTAAAATAGCGATTCACCCATTGTGGGGTTAGGTTCTGTTAGGTTAGGCGGGCACATATTACGAAATTAGTCGGATGTTAATGCCCCTAGTATATTCGTGTTCTGCATCATTAGTAGAGTGGAAATATATCATAATTTTGAATTTTTATTGTGTTTTTCAGAAAAGCCCCTAAACTTAATAATTACCTTTGTAACTTGAGAACCTCTCTTAAATTTCTTTATACCTATTATTATTTTCTTATATATGTAAGTATTGCTAAAGAGTGCAGTTTATATTCAGTTGCAGAAGTACATGTTATTTCAATTTCTCTTTGCACAGCAGCCTATTAACAATGTATGTAAGTTTATTTGCACCTCAGAGCAATTAACTTTTGCTAAGTGTGTGATATCAGGAAATTACTTCATTTTAGATCCTTTTCCGGGTTAATAGCTTTTTGTGTGCACATCAGGACTCTCAAACCAGACAAGATGAAAGGCAGTCCTCCTAATTTTGGTGTGGCAATTTTCATGTTAAATGAAGCAATGACTGCACATTGTAAGCCTAGGGGACATGTAGAGAGGCACCTCAAAGTCTAAGTAATGTGTGGACAAGAAGTTCCGGAAATGCCCAAGAGCAAGAGAGAGAAGCAGCAGATATTAGTATCTAGGGATTGTATTGCAGAGAGACCTCAGTTGGGAAAACAGGAGGGCATCAACTGTGAGGAGAAGAAGGCATATGACACAATGGTACGACCGATGTTAGAGTATGCGGCAGCAGTATGGGGCCCGTACTGGAGGTGGAGATGCAAGAACTAAAGAAGATGGGTGATGGGTAGGTGGAGAAGGCAGGGGCAGGATGGTGAGGACGAAGGGAACTGTAGGCCATAAGTGATGATGAAAGAAATGGGGTGGAGCTCGTTGAAGGGCAGAGGAAAGTTGAAAGGCTGGTCAGGATGTACAGGATGGTAAATGGAGAGGAGGGTGGGGGAGTTTACGCTGCCAGCTAAGTAAGGAAACAACAGTGAGATATTTCAGAGGGTGTGGAGGAAAACGGAGCAGGATAGGCAGTCAATACTTCAGGATAGGCAGTCAATACTTCAGGATAGGCAGTCAATACTTCAGGATAGGCAGTCAATACTTCAGGATACGCAGTTGATACTTCGGGTAGGGGAGAGGGGAGAGAGCTTGCCACCAGGCGGTAGCCTAATTGCAGGTGTTGGTTATTATTATTATTAGGTAATAATTTATGTATACAGCTTTTTTAAAACAATATGAAGAAAAAATTCAGCGCAGCAAGANGTTATTATTATTAGGTAATAATTTATGTATACAGCTTTTTTAAAACAATATGAAGAAAAAATTCAGCGCAGCAAGATGGGTCAGTCATTTAAAAGTACACGCCTATGCATAACCAACCCCTACCATAAAGTGGGGTGAAATTTATCAGCAAGGGTGAGGTTGATAACATGATCGTTTTCTGTAAATGTTAAGGTCAGGTAACACATCTGACATTATTATCTATAGAACATTTTCATGTGATCAATCTCACTTCTGCTAATCAATGTCACCCCACTTTACAGTACTTAGGTACTGCCCAAACATATAATAAATTCAAAAGAAATGTAAGCCAACTTAAAATAGCTCCAGCAAAACTTGATCCTAACAAGAATTACAACACTTACTCCGGCCAAGCACAAAGAACTAACAAAAGCAACAAATTCTAAATAGCTACTAGTCGGTCCAAGGAATATACCCATTAAAAAAAGTACAAGTATTCTACCCAATAAGCAAAACGGGTATCAAAGTGATTTCTTAAAATTAATTCACATTTATTTTAAGTTTGACATTATGGTGTTGCCCAACACAACACTCCTACCTGTCAACCCCCTTGCGGGACTAAACGGTGGTTGATAGTCTGCTTCCATTGCTAGGCGGAAGGTAGAAAATAGCTAAATAATCAAAACAACACCCACGAAGGTATATACTCTTCATCAGCCACAATTATAAACATTGCCATTCCCAAAGCAACAGAAAATAACACTTTATCTAACCCAATTTCCTCAAAACCTACGGATACAACGTCATTGTTATTAGATCATATGAGAACAGGTTAGCCAATAGTTAATCTTGAAATTTAAATAGATTCGTTAAGCAAAATTTCTCTGCCAGTCAGATACAGTACTTTTCTTTGTTCTCATAGAATTGTAGGGAAACAAATATTTGTGTTACAAGAGCACGAAGATAGCAGGTATATAAAATAAAACAAAATTATAAATTGAATGTTCCATTAGCACGATTAACAAAACTCGATTAGTTTTAAACTTTAAAATTGTGTTGTTCATCTCCACTATAACTTGAGTTTAAGTTAATCGAGATTTACTAAACTTGGCTTTTCTATGATTCGTTGCTACACATCAGCTTTAATTGTGGCGAAAATATCATTTCAGTAGCCAAAGAATACGCAATGCATTTTTTCTCTCATTTAACTGCTTTTTCGCAATGATTTAGAATATTGTTATGTTGCATTAGNCGCAATGATTTAGAATATTGTTATGTTGCATTAGATTCTTTACATTGGAATGCAAACACAACCACTTTAGGTTGCAGGTTATTAGATTAGCTGATTTTTGCAAGTTGAGTATAACTGCCTAAGTTCGCTTGGGTGATCTGTATATTTATTTAAAGGATATTGGATAGTTTAGTTTACGTTGTAACATAAAATAAGGAAACATTTCCACTGTTGAATTAATATATTTTGGTTTGCTAGGAAGAAATTGTTCACCTCTTTGGCATAAACAATTTTATTTGCGACTAGCCTTTACTTTTAGTTTGTAAGCTACATTATCTGTGCAATCAAGGAAGTGTGCGAAAGTATTTTTCAAAATCGTATCGTACAATGAAGAGTTCTATAACTACCACCTCCTTTCCTATAACTACAACAGGACTTAATGTTTACCACATAACGTTCACGTAATTTTCATGGCTTATGCCCTTTGTTCAGCAAGAGGTCACTGGCAGACCTAGAGCCAGGACCGCATCAATAGAGTACATAGCGTAAGTGCATATGTACGACAAGAGCAAGGAAATGTCTTGAACAACCATGAGTGTGACATGGACCACTCCTTCGTGGTCTGGCACAGCCATTGTTATCACATCATCGGCCTACAGTTGGTGCACCAGTGCGGCCCGCGAAACACGCACGTCGTGTGTACCGATGCGTGTCCGCATCGTTCACTTGAGAACAGGACATGACCCGATACCGAGTGATCCAACCGAGTGCCTGTGGTGTCCCTAGAGAGATCTGTGTAATCAAGTGTTAGAATGTGTAGTAAATAGTATTAGAATTTATCGTCCACTGGTAAATATTCGTGAAATACGCCCTTTGGGGATTGCGAGTAATCGCTGAATAAATGCACAACACACACAAATTTAATAAGGTAGCAAGGCTAGGGTATTTGAAGCATTCTATATAATTTTCCTAGTGCAATTACATGTCTAATCAAGCCAATTAGTGGCATGGGAAATAATTAGTCTTTCTTTCAACTTGACCGTTCCAGTCATAGCGTTCCCCAAAATTTAACAGACCTAAATTTCCCATGTACTCTGCAGGGCACCACATAATCATGTTTTGTATTTAAATTAGAGCTTAATTAAGAACTCTAATCTCTCTACATGATTAAAAAACTCGCTCAGAACATTTCAGTGTTTTATGGGAATATGTTTCAAGTTCTATGTTAATGAGGTCAGTTAATTAAAGTACTTCATGGAGCTCTCGGCAATAATGCCGCTCGCCCATGCCATCTCCGACAGTCTGATTCCACTAGTGTTAGGTGCGGCATGTGCGTCGCGTCGCGAGGGACGTTCATTCTTTGTTCTGAACACTTAACTCAAATAGGTTAACGTAATTTACTGGAACTTTTATTTAGTTTACCAACAGTCTTCCCCATGTTCACAGGACCCCTCCATCAGCTCAATTTTCCGACCCCGGAGGTTTAATTATAATTGTGAATTTTCAGGCCATTCTTGGCCTTTTTGTACAGTAACAGCTGCTGGTAGGCCTTGCGAGTCAGATCCGCTTTAATTTGCATTGTATTGATGTAACTGTGTACACTATTCGGCAATACAACTTACTTGAGTTAACCGAAATCTCTGAGTTCTCATTCAGTGTTGTATTTCAAGCCCTGGCCCTATCCAGGCAGTCATCGACGCCTCAAGGAGGCATCCTTCATTTATAAAGTAAAAAGGTAATATTAAATCATGCTGGGGAGCATGAATACCCCGGTTATTTATTATGTTTTCCTGTAAATTTGTACTGTGTGTGCAAGGGCAGTCATGTAGTCATTCAGCCCACGATCCTGAGAACTGTGAGTTCGTATTCACCCAGTGAGCTGGTGCCCATTCTATTCGAAATAGGAATATTGTGTAATATTCTGACTTTTTTTAACATAGTGGCTGGACGACATCCACATTACTATCCCCGACCGCTCAGGTAAAGTTAAGTGTGTTATTTGTTTTACCCCTTTGGGTGATTCGAGCATTGCACCCTACTGTAGCAATAAAAAGTATAAGTAAGGTGTGCGAAGTGGCCTACAAACTCGACAGCATAAAGGGTGAAACCACTATGTATGTCAAATTACTGGTAAGTTCTTCATTTCCAAGCACTGCAGGACAACAAAAGACTCCAGGGACCCACATGCCATCAAATGCATGACCCTCACTTACTCATACTCATTGAGTTATGGTCCTTACCAATTTCAACAGTTTTCACCATAACCTGGTGAGTCAGGTAAGGTAGGGACACACATCAGCATCTCTGGAACTCCCTACACATGAAATGGCTTTCCCAAATAGTGGGGCTGCTTAACAAGAACAGCAGAGGAACACATGAGTACAAGTGCGGCGAACCAGAGCAGTGCACAGTAGTTACATCCCCAACATCCCAGTGTACCATGTTTTTCCATGCTCATGTCTCATGGAATTTCAGTGTACGTTGTTTCCTTTATTCACAACCCAAGACATTTCAGTGTACACTGTTTCTCATTTTCATGCCACAAAAAAACTCAGTTCATGTCTCATGATGTGCAGCACAACTTACCAGTAAACAGTGGCTATGTGTTTTTGTTACATTTTGAGAGCAACTTTTGTCTTTATCACAATAAACTTATTTTTATTTATATCAGGCTATGTTAAAGGGAAATTTGTGTATATAGAGATAACTTATGTGCAAGGCACTCTGCCAAAAATACACATGTTAAAAACTTTCAGCAAAATTTAAACAAAATCTATTTCGGACCTTTTAACATAAATATTCATGTTTCGGATATTCACGCCACTTTGGGACCATGTCTGACAAAGGAGAATCCCCTAACACCACCATTGTGGACACAGGTCAAGCCAGACAGACAGGTGCTCCTCCTCCCACATTCCAGCACACAAGCCGGGGACATGTCGGACCACCACCTGGGTGGGCACGAGGCTGGTCACCACCTCCCCTCCCTTTAATAAAACATCATTCTTTCCGAACATGAGCACGAAGGGAGGCGGGCCAACTACTGCAGCATAAACCATTGTCAGCATGACAGCCCGTGCGCTGAATCACATGGCCAGGCTGGACCTCGGGACATCCAATATGAACTGGTACACCAGTAATGGCAAAACAAAACACTGTGCTTGAAGTGTGTGCAGCCCTTGCTTGTGTCCAGCCAATTCTAGGACACAAGGTGCCCATGTAGCAAACCAGAAAATTCAAGGCGTTTCGAAGACGATTTTTGCCGGACCAACCACGAACGTGTCGGGTAGGCATAGAGGCATTGATGACAAAAGGGTGCAATTGTGTGTGGACTGTACCAAACGACGAGAGGTCCAGGGCACCATCGGCCCTGTCACAACTAGTCGTGTGTGCAAGTGTGCACACTTTCCACAAACATAAATTTTCTTGGCCACAACCTTGCCGAATTTTCAAAATTGATAGTGTACAAACAAATCATGTGTGAATGCATCGGAGACAGGACAATTCAGTGTATAAACTGTACCAAAGTTTACCACACCAAGTGCCTTACCGGAAGAGAACACACAACAGAAAATAGAAATGGAAACATTTTGCACGCAAATTGTAAGCAAACCTTATTACCTGTAACATATGCACCCAAGGAATTTCTCACGGAAGTCTCTTGTCACCCCGCAGTTGTCACTAGGACCTCTGCAAACACGGAAATTCATAAACAGTGTCATGTGAGAACTGTGGGCTAATAACGTATAGGCAGTGCATGACCATGCTGGTTTTGTTAACTGTCGCAGCCTGCAAGCATCACTGCGGGCAGTACACACCGGATTTTGTGCGTGTCGGGTTCATTGACGTCAGTTAACTCAAGTAGGCAACACAAGTACTACAACTGGCTACACGGCAGCACATGGGGTAAACCATGGCAGAGACAACAATAAATGTCCGAATATGGTATGTGGAGACCACCACCACAGCCTTCATTTCAGCTGACTTACGTGAAGATGCCAAACTAGGTATTCCCCGGCTAACTAAACAGAACACCATTGTCAAGCCAGCAGCACATAGAATATACTTTGGACAGAAAGAGCGACGAACAGTGTACGAACTCGAACCCCGACACATAAGTTGCATACTTGACATCCAGCCGGACGAACTAGATCATGCGCTACCACCGGAGTATCGCAATGCCATGAAAACGCTACTTCATGGGCTGTGCGACATTTTGGCGGCAGCTGACCCACAACATTGGAAGATCATAGCAGAGCCCGAGATACCATTTGAGCACAAGCGAATGATCTAAGCTGCTCCGCTCAGTTACTAGCAACACCAATACACAATCATAAAAGAGCAAATTAAATAAATGCTTGCTGAATGTGTGATCGAACCCACTCACAGTCATTACAATATTGCCATAGCACTAGCTCAAAAAAAAAAAGGATGCTACATGGAATTTTTGGGTAAAATTTAGGCCAATTAACCTAATAACCAAGAGTGCACCGCCACCCTACATAGGTGTCAAAGACGCGTTACATACACTCGGCAGAGCCAAAATCATGACAACACTGGACATCCGCAGCGGTTACTGGAAAGTACCAGTGAAACCAGAGGACAGGACCAAAACAACATTTACAGCACCGGATGGGCGGAGATTTTAATTCTGTGCAATGACTTTCCAGCTTAAATGTTCATGAGCAACATTTCAGGCTATGATGGTCCAAATACTCGATGGGTACATAGGTGACTTTGCCCTCACATAGTCGTATGTCATAGAGGGTGTGGTCGGAGATGTGGGAGCACCACACCAAGCACCTGTCACAAGTCTTAGAATGACTAGTCATAAACAAACTTACATGCACCAACCGGAAGTATCACATAGGAAACCCTTGCATACAATTTCTCGGACATCTGATGGACGAAAATGGAAGCCGACCAACTCCTGAACAACTGTCGCTCATCAATTATTATGAGGTGCCGCGCACATGTAACCAATTGCGAAACTTCTTTGGATTAGTCAACTGGCTAAGAGAGTACATCTGCGACTTCGCCATAGTATCGCGTCCCTGACATACACTTTCCCAAACCAGAAATACCAGTGTACCGTAGAACATGATACATGTTTCGCGGCACTGTAAGAAAGGTTCCGACAATGCACCACTCTAGCCCGCCATGACTCTATAAAACAGATGTACCTCCAAACAGATGCGAGTTAGAAAGGATTGGGGGCAGTTCTATTTCAACTCGGGGGAAATCAGGAATAGCAGATAATAGATTTCAGCAGTGCAAAATTTGGACCAACAGAGCATAGGTACCATGTTACCGAGCTCGAGTGCCTTGCTGTAGTGTGAGCAATCAAGAGGTTTCGAGCATATCTCGAATGCCAACACTTCATACACCAAACAGGTAATCACTGCCTAGTGTGGCTACACTACATTAAAGAAGCGTGTAGCAAATTAGCACAGTGTGCATTGCTTCTCCAGGCATATAACTTTGAAGTACATAATCCCGGGGCCGAAAACCAGTTAGCTGACGAACTCTTAAGAATGCCTAGTGAAACTGTAGCGGTAGACAAAGACGAGTAGGATGACCTACTGCTCCGTAAAGCAGCCACGTGCCGAATGCCTAGTGAGGGTGTAGCTAGCTGCAACATAATTGAGGTTTCGACGGAAGTTGAACTCAGGCTGGACGAACTCCTTGCCCACATGATAGCCGCACAACAACAGTGTCCAGACACACAGCACCGCCTAGCATAACTGGCACAAAGCAATGGGAAATGATTGTGAGTGCAAGGTGTGTGCGTAGAAACTAGGCCTTCGCAACCATAAGTGCTATGGGATCTCTACATAACAAGTACACATGTCAACAAATGTTACATAACACATGTGCCAGTTAGTTCGCAGGCCATCCAGGAACACTACAAACAAAATGCAATGTGCAAGATTATTTTCACTGGCCAGGAGCCATGCATGAGGTGCGCATGGACGTATGCGAGTGCATAATGTGTAAACAATTAAAAAGCCACACCACCGATGGAGTGATGTAACAACAACCACGGGTGCCTACAGAAACATTTGAAACAATCTCACTAGATTTGATGGGTCCCTACCCCAGGACAACAGCTGGAAAATGCTTCATTTTAGTCGTGAGCGACTCGTTTTCTCGGTGGACAGAAGCCTATTCAGTTTCCAGTGCACACGCACGTAACATCGCATGTGTGCTGGAGTCCGAATTATACCCCTGCTGGGGTTACCTCAGAATACTGCTCACTGACAATTGTACACAGTTCACAGGGATACAGTGCTGTGACCTTTGTACTAAGTGAGCCCCATATCCTGGCCAATTACCATCCACAGGCCAACCCAACAGAGCATCGAACCCAGAAACTCAAGACACAGATGCGCCTGTGGGTTGGGAGAAAACACACAAACTGGGACGAACACCTGCCAGCAGCCCTTTCCACCATCAGGGGGCATGTGAATCTGAATATGGGCCAATCACCTGCCGAAATACTGCAGAGCCGAGAACAACCGCTGCTTGGGAAGTTCGCCAAATGGAAAAGAAACCGTGCGGACGAAGCCGAGGACAGCGCAGCCCGGTGGCAGCGCCGTGAATATGACCTGCAGTCCGCCCGGAAAAACCAAGCACGCTACATAGCGAAGTGGGTGCCGGCAACCACTTGTCCACCACGCAGATTAATGCCCGGACAACTAGTGTTTGTCCGCGAACACAAACTCTCCAGCAGCCCAAAAAAATTTAGTGTAGCATTCTCCCCGAAGTGGTGGGCTATACACAGTAATAAAGACACCTGGATATGCACTGGAGAGCCAAAAAAACTGGTGTAGGCATGCATTAGCAAATAACAGTGGTATGGAACCAATCAGAGTAACGTGATGTGGTCGGCAGTGCCAATATAAGATAACAAGCGTCTGGCATAGTTGCTAGATCGGTTACTGCTGCCACAATGGCAAGTTATCAAGATTTAAGTGAGTTTGAACATGGTGTTATAGTCGGCGCACGAGACATGGGACATAGCATCTCCAAGGTAGCGATAAAATTTGGATTTTCGCGTACGACCATATCATGAGTGTACAGTGAATATTGTGAATCTGGTAAAACATCAAATCTTCGAAATCGCTGCAGCTGTAAAAAGATTGTGAAAGAACGGGACAAACAGCGACTGACGAGAATCATTAAATGTGACAGACATGCAACCCTTTCTCAAATTGGCCCAGATTTAAATGCTGGGACATCAACAAGTGTCAGCGTGCAAACTATTCAACAGACCATCATTGAAATGAACTTTCTGAGCCCAAGGCCCACTAGTGTACTGTTGTTAACTGCACGACACAAAGCTTTACACCTCGCCTGGGCCTGCCAACATCGCCATTGGACTGCTGATGACTGGAAACACGTTGCCTGGTCTGACTAGTCTCGTTTCCAATTGTATCTGGCGGATGGACGTGTACGGGTATGGAGACATCCTCATGAATCCATGGATCCTACATGTCAACAGGGGACTGTTCAAGCTGGAGGAGGCTCTATCATGGTATGGGGCGTGTGAATTTGGCGAAAATTGGCCCCCCGATACATCTGGATACGACTCTAACAGGTGACAGATAAGCAAGCATCCTGTCCGATCACCTGCACCCATTCATGTTCATTGTGCATTCCGACGGACATGGACAATTCTAGCAGTACTATGCGACACCCCACATGTCGAGAGTTGCTACCGAGTGGCTCCAGGAACATTCATCTGACTTTTGACACTTCGATTGGCCACCTAAATCACCAGACATGAACATTATTGAGCATATCTGGGGTGCCTTGCAACATGCCGTTCAGAAGAGATCTCCACCGCCTCGCACTCCTATGGATTTGTGGACAGGCCTGCAGGATTCATGGTGTGAAATGCCTCCTGCATACTTTCTGACATTAGTCGAGTCCATGCCACGTTGTCTTGCGGCACTTCTGCGTGCTCGCAGGGAGCCTACACGATATTAGGCAGGTGTACTAGTTTTTCTGTCTCTTCAGTGTACCACATATCTCATCTAGGTAAGCAATAGGAGGAGAGTCACCACAATTGTGATGAAATCCGCATGGCCATAGAAGAATTAAGCATCGAGACTCCTGGTGCCGCGATGCCCAACCAAGAGGGCGTCTAGATCAATACTAAAGCAACAACATCAACTGCCCTAAGCTACGAAACGGGAACATCAATTCCCAACACTGATGGAAACGCCCTCCGGCACCTGTTTCTACCTGCAAAGCCCAACATCTCGACGCTTACAAGGGACACAGTATAAACACAGGAGCCCCTTGGAGAGCTGTCCCCACTGTACAACATCAGCTCATTAAACTGCAACAACTTCATACCCAACCGGGTCAACTGGCAGCATCACGACACCCAGCACCATTATGCCCTGCACCATGACACCCCACACCGTGACGCCCACCTTCAAAGACGTCACCGAATAAGAGCCACTGGGGACACCTGTGGCCAGGATCTCCCCGTAAGTAAGATCCTTGCCATGCTGTGCTGCAATGCCTTGGAGGCGCCAATCAGCATCTGATATTGAATTGTGGGACGACTGACACAGGGAAGGAGGAATGTATCGAGTCTAAACCCCCTGACTGCAGGAAACCCTTCTCCCCCAACTATAACAAACAAGAAACATCGGCGCTCACGCACCTGCAGCAGTAACCACGGATATGAGACAACAGAGAAGGGAAACTAAACCCCTCCCTGCTGTTCCAAGCGGCCATGCCACCTGCACTGCCCGGCATGCACAGCCTGCAGAGAGGGCACCCCCCTTCACAACCTGCATGTCTCGGCCTGTCAACATCGCCAGGGTCACGAACCTAAGCCAACAGCAGCAACCATCATGCTACGCTCACACGGGATTTACCATCTGAGGCCGCATCACCGAATCCACCTATCGAACACTTGTTGCACCTGTTGGCNACCATCATGCTACGCTCACACGGGATTTACCATCTGAGGCCGCATCACCGAATCCACCTATCGAACACTTGTTGCACGTGTGTGGAATAATTGGCCACCTTGAGGACTGCGGATTCATGGAGTCACCAAAGAGGGGGACGTTTAACATGAACCAAATGTTTACATGTGCTCTCGTGACCACTTGCACCTTCGCAGTAACTTACGCCACCTTGCCCACAGGGCCGAAGTGAACACCTGATCATGAGTACGTCAGTATGGGTCGGTGTGAACGGAACAAACCCGCCTCGTCAACATATAATACATGACTCAAGTGACCGTCTTGCTTTATTTACCTCTAGAGATAACTGATGGGGGAAAATAACAACGGGTCCAACACAGTGTCATTGCGACGCAGCTCACTCCGCAATGCCCAGCATCCTACCCAACTTCGTTTCATCGACCAAACTGCTGGCTGGGAAATAAGTGCTACATGACCCCAAGTGAGTTTAAACAGTGAGGAATAGAATTCCGAAGCCAACAAAAACATGACAAACACAGCAGCCGACCAAATTTAATGTGATTTCTTTATTAAAATCTAAATCGAGCATGGCTACCCACACCCCTTTTCAGGGATGGACTCGAACAGCTTACCAAAACTGTAACATTTAGACTCGCCCTTCGGCGAAGACTACTGGAAATTGTATGACACATTTATGAACCATTATTTCATTTATTTTAATTATTTTCATTCAGTAAAAGTGTAACTGTGTATTTTCTATTCAGCAGACTGCCTATCATGACTACAAAGCTTTTATTTCATTTTTCTAATGTGCTGACATCCCCTGTGATGTCACATTCACAGACGTAATTTACATTTAATTAAATTCGGGGATGTCAACATTATGAATTTCACCATGTAATTTTATTGTGTAACACTTTATTTAGTCTTAAGAGGGTTCACGTTATTTTTCCACTTAATTTTGGCACCGGCTTTGGCCACCATTAGCGAAAGCAAACGCCATGATTTTAGTCTGACTTAAGCACTCGGGCCGGCCGACAGCACGGGAGTTTCGGTCCACGCGTACCCCCCGGCACATTCAAGTTTGGCTGTAATCACTATCATTTAAATAATACTTAATTAAGTGTAATCTTTTTGCTTATTTAGTGCCGAGGGGACGACTGTCAGCTTTCCTGTAACGACAACAGTATTTAATGTGTACTGCATAACCTTAATGTAATTTTTATGTCTTAGGCCATTTGTTCAGCAATGGTCACTGGCAGACCTAGTGACAGGTCTGCATCAATATGGTAGATACTAGAATAATTTCATATAAATTAAATCTCTCGTTACTCGAAAAAATCGGGTTGAAGTACATGGTGGAAGAAAAATAATGCATAATCAAAATTATGTTACGAGGAATCGAGATTTAGTCGTTTGAACTTCATTGGTGAAACCGTCCCCAGCAGCTATTCATATGCCTTAATCGTTGCGAAAATACCCGATCAGTAGCCGAAGACTACAGAATGCAGTTTTCGTCTCGTTTAACTGCTTTTTCGCAGTGATTGAAAATATTTCTGATAATGCCATCACGAAAATAGTGATAACTGTAAAAATTCATTATAAAATTGTGACTGTTAATAGAAACATTGTTTTGATTGATTTCTCACTTTTTCTTTTTACAAAAAAATAATTATGTAAATCAAATTAAGGGCCCTGCTACAACTCCCATGTCCCTTTCCCTAGGATGTCCTCGGTTCTCTCTGACATAGAGAGCACTGAATGGCTCTCATATAAAAAATTTACAACAGAAACTAACAAAATCCAACAGAAATTTCAATGCTTTCTGTTGTCTTGAATTATCATTCCAATGTATTTTTTGTTGATTTCTCTTGTTTTCCATTGGTAACGCATTTACTTATATTGGATTACAGTGGTTCCTGTTGTATACAAGTTTATTGGACAAAGAACATTTTTGTGGTTTCTGTTGGTTCCTGTTCTCAGAAAACACTGGCACCAATGCTTTTAATTTTTTTCTATTAGGGTATAACAACTTCTAGTGGATTAGGTTGTCGTCCTTCCTTACTGGGTAGCTAGGATATTTCTTACAATAATCCCATACAATGGAACAGGGTTACTTACCTATGAGGAATTTATTGCCATGGTGCTACACCAGTTACCCTATCACTACCAAGCTCACTGGACAAGCCGGATGGATAGCGACTTAGTTTTATTTCGAGAAGGTTTACAGGCCTTCGACCAGATTGAGCGCCTCCAAATAACACATGCCAACAGGGAAGCTGAGAGACAGGACCTGCAGGAACGAAGCCTGCATTTGTACCCAGGCCATCAAAACAGAGAATTTCGTCCACTGTATAGATATGATCAAGGTCCCAGGGTATGCATACCAGCTTAGTACTTTCAGCTCTATCAGAACTAAGATCAAAGTTACCGTAGCGATGGCCAAGGCTCTTATTGAGGCCCTAAATAATATTATAGCAAGAGGTACAAAAAGGAAAGAATATACCGCAATGCTAGATATTCGATAGCGACCAAGCGGGGTACCGCTCGGGAGGCGAGAACGGTCACAAGAAGGCCGACATCAGGAATTCCAGCCACCCACAACATGTTTCACAAGGACAGAGTCAACAGGGAAACACCAGAAAAAATAATAATAATTTTCACAGAAAGCCTAATTCCCTGGCAAGCAGAGGCCAGGGCCTAACCAATAGCACAAGGGGACAGTCAAGGTCAACCTCCGCCAGCACCATTTGTTCTAGGTAGTAACTATGTGGTTTCACAGAAATCAGGATATGCCACCAATCATGATCCCTTGGACTCACGAATGCCTGCGTTCTTCCCTACACTGCCAGGCCCAACCAAATGTATGGAATTCCGGTTGGTCATGGTAACTGGAAGTTAATCAACTAAGGGTCAGTGAAGAGGGGACCCAATCGCTGACCTGCATACCAGAGAACACAACCACAGGGTCCGACAACACACTAGTTGAAATGCGAGAAATAATACAAAAGCTCACTGAATTAACCGAGGCAGTCGTAAACACAGTTTTTCTCGGGGAAACAGATGGAGAATTTTTACTGCAAGAGCCAGCAGAATTATTAATATATTATCAAGAAATGCTGTGTCCGGAATTAATACTGACTGTTTGTGGTATTAAGGTACTATGTTTACTAGACAGTGGGGCGGAAGTAAGCTGTAATTCCGAGAGCCTGGTATACAGGATACATGCCACGCCTCGCAGCAAAGCTGGAGGGGTTAGCTAAAGCTGGTTGGATATGTAATGAACCATATGGCACACAAGTCTACCACCATAACCTCGTGGAAGTGTTGACTGGTCAGCGATCGGTGGTATTTGACCTCATCAAGTTACCATCACCACCCACAACTACAGAAGAAAAGGATATACCGGCAGATGAATTACTTGAAGAGATCACCCGCATTGCAAAAAGTCGTTTAATCATCGCAGCAGGAAGAAGACGTAAAAACAAGATGTTGACGCAGGACTGCATCCTGCCTTCCAGACACTTTGACATGCCACGCGTCCACCGCATCAACCGGCACCAGTGTGCCATCTGTGCACAGTGCAGTGCCACATGCAGTGTAGTGCGAGAACAGGAGAGTGCAGAGTTGTGCAGCACAACTTCATACCCCCCACCAACTCACTGGGCAGGTGAGGGTGCGTTATGATGGACTCGGCACACATTAATTATCGAGCTATTTAAGATCAAATAAATAAAAGCAAAAGAAAGACACACCAGGCGTATAGATGCTCAAAGATGCCCATATAAGCATTTCAGTGCTTTAATTAGGTTTATTTGAAAATTCACGTATTTTTCACCTTAGTTGTTTCACCCTCATTTCATGCTATCAACATTTAAATTGTATTTGTTAATGTGCAGTGTAATATAATGTATTTATTAATTCATGTTGTATGCAAGGGTACATGTCCATTTAGTTGTGCAAGTGTTTTAGTTCAACAGAAAGTAGTGCAGGGCGAGCAGCGTGCCACAATAGTCCGCGCTTCACGAGCTTGCCAGATTCAGTCGCCGTCGAGCATCTGAAGGAGTCGACACATGCTGCGTCGCGCTCCACGTGCCTTCACGTTTTCGTGCCAATCATCTTTAGCTGCAATAGTTTGATATAACTTACTGGAACCTGTTCTTTTCTGCACCCGGAGACGCCACCCCTTCTTCTCCGGGAGTAGCATCGCCCGGGGAACCTTAAAACACCAGTAATTCATTGTAGTGCACACCTGTGTACTTTCGCAGTTTTGCCTATCTGGCAGGTCACAGGCCAGAACCCATGTAGAGTTTTCACCTCGAGTGATGTAAAGTTTTTTGCAAGAGTAATTACACGCAAGGTTTTCGACTCTGTGTTTTTCATTTCAAGTACTACCTTCGGGCATTTCGGGGTCCGGGCCCCCTACAACCCTCTTTCACCGTAATTTCACATAATTTTCCCTAATAACATGTATGCTCAACACCGAGATTTATCAGTAAAAGGCGTGTGGGTCAGCCTGAATAGGCCAACCCCATTCCGATGTAAGTATCAGGCGTAGCGAACGCCTGGTTTACCTGTCCAGAGGGGCTCATCCAACAACGACACCGAGTGACTACGCACGTCCGGGCGAATGGCTTGCCATACCCTGAGGTCATAATCATCATCAGCAGCAATCGACACGGCCTGCCGATAGTGTCTGGCACCTAGTCGGGCATCCAACTCCAAACCCACCTAACAATGATTTTTACTGCCCCTCAAAACTTCTATTAACCCAACACCACCCTGCCAACAGGTGTTAAATTGGCGCCCATCCATGGGGACATTTTCTGTTGAAAACCCTCATTGCTCCACATTTTTCCTTTGTAATTTAACAAGCTTTAAATTTATCTAAGTTGCAAACATTTTAGCGAGGACAGCTTGTGCTTATACGAGCAGCGAACATAAGCAAACATTGGGACCATATTACCAAGAAATTATTACCATTGTTTGGAGGGCCCTGTTCGGTATCTAGAGTCACGAACAGAAACTGCTATGAGCTGAAAAACCCCACCACTGGAGAAGTAGTAGGAAAGTTTAACCTCACAGCGCTCCGATCTTACAGAATGGCGCTCACTACAGTGCAATTAAGCTTATTTTTGTGCAGAGATTTTATTTGCGTCGCGAGCAGGATAAACAGTAAACTTTCAGGAATTTAATGGCACGCAGTGTTCAAATGAAGTTGATTTTTGGGAGGTATTTTATTTTTATAGCGTGAAGTCAGCTAAAGAGTTTGCGTAGAATTGGATTGCCGCAACCCAGTGAATACCACTCCACTAAGTGATTATAATGTTGAGCCGCAGGTAATGTGCCTGCTTCGCCTTGAAGTAACGAAGTTGTCGCACGTGCGTCAAACGTATATTGCTACTGTACGAAGTGAACTGCAATGCATTACAGTATTTGGAAGAAGTTGAGCAAGTGGCCTACGCGGTGATTAATAATTCCTATTTGCCACAGCATGAACCTACAAGTGACGAGTCTAACCCTGCCTGAAGTAATGTTATCTGCCTACCCACACTTCGATAAGACGATGAATTGAGTAAGTTACAGTCCAATTTAGGTGGTGCTGAATGAATTTGATTGTTGTTTGTACTGCAAGATATTTGTTTCTTCTGTATTTGTCGTTGCATTGTTATGTTGTACATATGTGTTGAATATTTTTTTAGTCTCTTCTTAATTGTGGCATTGTTGACGCTATCGGATACAGCTTCCTATTTCGTCGTTTAATTTCCTTCATTCACCTACGAGTTGGTGAAAAGTTGATGATTTTTCGTTTTTGTATTTATTATTTCCCTCTCGTTGGTATTGTTGTGCTCTGATACATAGTTTTGATATCAGATAAGTATATGTGTGAGCAAGTAACTAGCTGTGTATCTCGTTTTTGAATTTGAAGCTAAAGTGTCATTGTTTGTAGCGGAACATTTATCATTATAAATGGCCGCGAGAAGAAAGTGTGTTTGTGTGTGATTAAAGCCATCACTGTCGGTAATTGGTGCTTATCCCATGGAAACTTTTAAACCGGATCTTCAAGAATTCATGTGTACACAACACAGCGCTTTACACGCTCTGGTTTGAACACTTGGTGTACAAGATATACAGCCAAAATGGTGGTGCTGGAAAATCATCGGACCTTCGACAGCCGAACGCCACATTCGTAAAAACTCTAAAACGCAGGTGGTGCGAGCATAGTAATGGTATGCTGTGGACTTGTTAGC
Source organism: Clitarchus hookeri (assembly GCA_002778355.1). Lineage (NCBI taxonomy): Eukaryota > Metazoa > Arthropoda > Insecta > Phasmatodea > Phasmatidae > Clitarchus > Clitarchus hookeri. The sequence continues at coordinate 115,509 of NQII01005717.1, read as the reverse complement.
ATATGTTTTTCCAGGTGCAACACAGTTATTTGATGCAGTTATCTCTTGTGCGATAACTTTAGAGCCATTTCACACGAGGCGACTATCGCCGGGCGATTGTCGCCCGGCAACTATCGCTCATAGGGCAACTCGTCAGCAACTCTCCGGCATCTGGAGGCATCAATAAAAGGGATGTAAACACACATAGAATGTACAGTTGTAAAATGGAACCAGACGAAGTTCTGTTGATGCTTATTCTTAGGAGGAGGAGAAAAAGAAGGAAATACAAGCAAAGTGTGCGCACAATACATGTGCACCCTTATTTAAGTGAGAAGCTCAAAAGGGATTTTTCCATACAAGTAACGTAGACCTGCGCTCGGATGATCAGAAATTTTCCAGGTACTTCAGAATCTCTAAGTTATCTTTTGACGAACTTCTAGTTTGTATACAAGGTATGGTCCTCAAGATTGATTCTAAGATGCGAAGTGAAATTAGCTGAGGTAAGATTTTGATAATCGTTTCACATTGTTTACATTGTCAATACATTGTCAATACATGTATTTCGGAATTAATCTACCGATACACACATTGAAATATGTGCACTTCATTGATATCTACAATTTAACCTAAGATAGTGTAATGTGATGTGATGCTATGTGATGTAATACATCATATACACGATGCGATATATAATATAATTAACTGTTATATATAAAGTATTATGCAATTTGTATACTTAAATATTGAACATATCAACATGCCAGATAAAGTTACGTAGAATAAGGCATGCCACATTGCGGAGTATCATGTTTCACTGTACCGATTCACTGTATAATATTATATCGAGCCAGGTCACATAGTCTATCGTCACATTATATTATATGTAACTTTATCACTTTTTATGATATATATAAAATATTATTTAATTGATCTATATATAGCCTATATAGAGAGAGACATGTATGTTACATTACAATGCAATAGAGAAAAAGTAATGCAGTGTTGTAATCAGATTTGCATGCAAATTACATCTGAAATGTTCACTCTCGTACATAGACACGCAATACAAATTTACAGCATGTATAAAAGAGATTCATCAGCTTTCACAATCCGATTCATCGTTCAGGAATCTCATGGTTGAGAAATTCTCTGACATGCAGGTGCCAGTGCGGTGGTGCTCTGTCCTGTTTAAAAATGAAACTATCGGGATGTTCTAGTAATTGTAGCAACCGCCAGATCTCCAACATATCCAGATATGACATTCCTGCATCTGTGTTTTCCGCAACAAAGAACGGACCGTACACCTGTTCTCGGGAAACGGCGCAAAACACTTTCAGCTTTGGAGAGTCTCTCTCATGCTCGACTCTGGTATCTGGCCGCTGTGTTCCCCATATTCGTACAATGTAACGGTGCACTTTCCACTTAAATGGAATGTGGCTTCATCACTGAACTCCGAACTTGAACAAATGTTTCCTTGTCCGTCTCCATGCCCAGAATGAATTCACAAAACTCAAGACGCCGATGTTTATCACCACAACGAAGGGCTAGTAGCACTTGAATCATATATGGTTTGAAAATCAATCGTCACCACATATTAATTTAAATTTATCCATCGTGTACGTTTAACATCAACGACAAATAAGAATTAAAATTTTATTCTGAAATGGAATGAAAAAAAAGTATTTTTACTGGTCTATAAAATGATGGCCGCTTTGCGGAAACAGTTTGTACATGTAAACTGCGGTCGCTAATATCTAGCAAGGTAGCCAACATATTCAATATGACCAACGTCAAACTCTAATAAGAGATCATGCACACCTGCCCTACTCAGTCCACAGTCTACAATAAACATCAAGTTATCCTGTTATGGAAAATGATATTTTATCCTACTCACAATGGTAATTCATCACATGTTGCAAATCTGTAAATAAGAGCGATACTAGCAGTGTTAGTTTTGGTTAAACGATAATCATATACAATTATACATAAGATATGACATCTGCACTTCTACCTTTCAAATTTGCTAGTTACGCTCATATTCTCGGATGAATTTCCACATAAAGTGCAAGAAATATATTTCGGAAAAATAAAGTGAAGACGGGAAAATGTGTGTAGCTATACACATGTCACAGAAATAAACAATTTTGCCAAAAAAAAATTGCTGGAGTGAAAAATTTACTCTAATTTACGCTAGCAGCAAACTGTTTTTACCCACCTTTATTGCCTTCCATAGATTCAGCTATTTGTGCCAGTTTGGGTATAAATTACCGATTTTACTGTACTCTTTTCGCTTCAGGAAATCCTGATAATGTGGTAAGCAAGTTGTTACTGCAAATACCGTCCGAACAGCTGGCTGGCCGTATTTCCTATAATTAACTGGTAAACTGCGGTCGGCATGAATGAAGTATAAGAGGAGCGAGCTATAGTAGAGCCCGAGAGGGGAATGGAAGAAGGCGGAGGAGGGGGAGCGGCAATGTTGGAGTAGGAACAAGATGCTGCTATCACGCGCGCAAAGTCCTTCCTCGCCTGCTATAAGAACCATCTGTGAGGGCGCACAGGTTATCACTCTCCGTAGCACCTCTACTCACTTCAACTGCTCTCCTCGAGTATCTAACTACTGCAGGTGAGTGATATGCTACTGCAGTAACTGGCTAGCGCTCTACTTGTGACGTCACAGCCGCTATGTGAAATGGACCCGCACTTTTGTTCCAGCGGCCAGAAACTGTATGAAGCTGTTCACGGTAATATGAGTACTTTTGGAAGCCCTGCCTAGGATCTACTTGTAATCACATTGTGCATCCTTCATATGAACAATAATTAACATTACAATGTCCCTGATCACATATGCCAAGTGAAACTGTAAAATTATTAGAGAAGTAAATATTTTATAAATTTCCTAATTCTTACACATATATCCATTAAAAACAGAAATCAAAAGAAATCATTTTATTATTCAAAAATGTTTGCCCAACCTTAATTCATGTTGAGACATGGAACTTCTTTCCCTCCATCTTTACCTACTTTACTGGGCGCATGCCAGCAAGTTAAAAATTTACGCAGGCAAGGCCAGTGACATTTTGAATGATCAATTCCAAAATGCACACTTTAGGATGAACCCTCTATAACCACAAAGTACAGGGTAATCTTCTCTCAAATGATACACTGTTCGTAGTGCAAGGTACAGGGCCGATAATTTGCCATGGCTGTATTAAATTGATATTTTTGTATTCGCTGAAGCTCATTTTACCTCATTTTGGCCTGGGTGTACAAAAATGTAGTTTATATCTGTTTTATGTCCACAGTAATCTGTTTCATGTCGACAGTAAAGACAATACTTCATGTCCGACAGGACAACAAAGCATACAAAATATCCCACTTTAGTTTATGACCACTCGACTACACATTGTTTAGTGAGTACCCTGAATTGGCCTCAGCAGGGGAATCGTTTACTAACTACCCTTACTACTGAAGATAAATTTTTTAACACAATTATGAAGAATGAAGTAAGACATGCCAGACTATACTTCACGAGACTCAATGTGACTCATATGAACAGTGGCCAAGTAATGTTTTTCCCTCAGGTTATTTGAGACAATTATCCAAGGAGTGAATATGACAAATTGCCAAGCAATGAGAATCATCTACATCTAGGTCAGTTTTCTTAAAATGCAGTGTGAAATTATACCTACCAGTTTCAAGTCTAGCATGTGTTCCGACAAAGATATTATAACATTCGTTTTCTTCTGAAATGCAGGCTAGTTTGGCTTCTGATAAATTCCAAATCCCACAGTGTTCGATTTCATTACATATAATATGGTCTGATAAATTCGATGTCACAAAGTATGATGATACTTCTTCCAAGGGCTGTAAATAACCCAAATCATTATTTACTCTGCCTACCAAGATCCATCCAAGGTCTGAGCCAAACCAACATGGTAGCCAAACCAACATGGGTACAAGGAGGGCCTTCAAGTTTTGTACCAGTTATGAAACATGGAAATAATTCTGTGTGTTGGGTTGCATACTTGCTGCCTGCCAACTTCAAGTGTGCAGGAAGCATCCAAGCATCTGGTTGCAAGGGCGTTGAAGGAATATGTCATGTTAGACATGCAAAGACCAACATGTCTGCAGAGAAGCGAGGCCCCTCCTGCCCAAAAGTATCATCACACAGGACACAGCTCCGCACTCCACTTTGAGTGGTTTTTGAAGAAAACCACGGAGAAGAATTGTTGTCTTTCTATGGGAAAAAAAACCTGGGATTCGCGTCATCATCTTAAATAAAGGACTGGTTTGACTGCCTGGAACGAGCAAGACTCTAACTTGCTGAAATGCACCCCTAATGTATTGAAATGGAGTAGTGGATAATATTACTGCAGCACATCTAGCCTTTAGAGAAAACGATGAAAGAAAATTTTTAGGTAATGTAGTGTTATATTCCAATGGCATTTCTGGCTTTCCACATGTTCTGTAGGTTCCTGTGGTTGTTCAAGATCAGGGCAGTCTCGATCAACACTGGTGAAATGCAGCAGTGAATGATGGTAATATGAACAATTGTGACACTAATTGGACAATTGAAATTTGTTAGCATATGGAAGTTAATGCAAAGCCCATGTAACCCTTGAACCCTTCGGAAAACATGTTGCATTGGTGGACAGGATGTACACCTTCATGCCCACAATGCTAAGGAAGGAGTACCACGGTATGCACCCACTATGGTACACCACTGACTTTGAACCTCACAACATGTCTTGTTCTTACTGGACATGAAAGGGAACTGATCATGATTGTCAACAACTGCTTCTCCATACTTGCACAGTTAATTAATAAGCATCAATAAGTCTCGCAGTGTATGAACTTCAAGGTCCTGTACAAATAACTCCTGCAGTTTTCAAAGGTACCCATTAATATGTTTCTCAAAAAAAAAATGTAGAAGGAAATCCCACTGATCCACAATATTTTAGTGCTGCCATGTTTCCATTGCCAATTGACAGAAGGCAATGCACTGATGCAGTGGAATTCACACTGTCAGAAGGAACTTGCAAGATCGCATCTATGTGATGAGACTTTAATAATTAGTTGCTTTTTTTCAAATCACATTGCCAATAAGGATCATACAACCACAAAATTTTCACCTGTCAAAGTCAGTGATTGAACTATTGCTAAAGGATCACATTCCAAAGCCAGCACTCTTGACAGACCTTGGTTTTTTTATAATGTGTCTCAAACAAATTAGATAAGTCTATACAAGCTGTTAGAATTCCTGCAAAATAAGGAAGTTTAATTGATAGTAGTATCACTCGCGACAGTGTATACATTTGAGGCATTGTACCGGCATGGAGTTACAAGAAGTATCAAAAAATGTCTTTACTAAACAATATTGGTCACAAAATTCATTCAGCCATTCCAAATTTTACCTTTATTAAAATTTGCACTGGCATTGCACTTTTTTTTTCGAGTTCTAAGAAATTATTCTCAAAACAAGTCTTCAGATCAGGCAAATCTCGGCACACAGAAATAAACCATCTGTGTTGTAAAATGTCGGTGTCAACCTTATCAGTAAGGGTCATTGTGAACTGCAATCTGTTTTCCGCATGCACCAGGCAACAAACCATTGCTTCAACCTTCTCCAGCATGACGTGAAATATACACACTCGGATGTAAACAACAAGAGATGAAGAAGAATATCCGAAATATATTAGTTGCATTTATGCAGAAATCGACTGCTGTCATTAATCGAATTGCGTGGCGAAAAAGTTACGACGCCATTTTGACGAGCGAGTATGTGTTACTATTAACTTGCAAACAAAGGGACAAAGACGCGAAAACCCGAATCATTTGTCACAACGATGTCAGATGCGAAGCTATAATTTTTAACAACAAATCTGCACTCTAACTGCATCAACACCAGCATAAAGCTCGAGCTTAAAGCACGAAATAACGATACCAGCCAATGACAACCTACTCGAGAACTGTTGGGTAAATCCGAACTGCAGAACGAAATGTCTGGGCTCGTGTTATGAAATAGTGGACTGTACAAGCAACATTTTACTCAATAGCGACTTGCTATGGTAAATACATGCAAACTACTGCCGAGAAAACAGGCGGTGCTGGCTCGACTGCCACTACAGCTCCAGCATGGGCGGTAGGGAATTTTAACTTGAACAATCAACCTTGCCTGGACACGAAACATCGAACCACTGTATGCACAATGATGCCTTAGACCTAACCGGGCAAACCGACAGCCTCACTACACTATACCGAACATCAATTGAACTACGTAGTACTCGTCTTTGCTCGGTAGGCCAGCGCTTTCAAAGCGTGAAGTGACTCGTGGCATGCTATGTGGTGTGTTTCGAGGCTTGTCATTTGATTTGCGACATGATTAACTAAAGTGGAGGTATTTCACGAAATGCTTCGCGATGTTATTTGCCACGTGGTACGTGTTCCGCGGAAGGTATATCTCCAAGTGCTTTGTAATGGGATTAGTGTTGTGAATTGTGTTTCAAGGTTGGTCATCATCGTCAGCTAGTATGGTTTATCGGTATGATTGATATGGCTGGTTGGTATCGTCTGTCAGTTAGAATGGTCGGTCAGGTCAGTTAGTATAGTCTGTTGGTATCGCAAGCTTTGAATCATCGCGACTGTTTCGCGATGTGCAACAATTTGCTGAGTTAATCGGAAAGTATTTCAATATATGTTTCGATCATTGTGACAAATTCGCGATGTGCTATGCAAAATTCAGGGAGTCTCATGACTTGCTTCGCAACATAATTCGTAAAATGCTTCTCGAGATGTTTCGATCGCAGTGACTTTTTAGTTATTGGATTCCTGACACGTGATAAGTTTCGAGATTCTCGACTTGCTTCGTGATACGATTCGTGAAGTGAATCGCTATTTGCCATGAACTTCGCGATGAGCTTCGCTACGAGATTTACGATATATTGTGCACCTATATTTGCTTCGCGGTGTGATCCACACGACGCGATGTGTCTCGTGATGCATTTCACAATTTTTACACAATGTGCTTAGTGATTTTATTCGTGTTGTCATGTGGCCGGGCGAGTGATCACTATACTTGGCAACTCCCTGTGGTAACTAGAGTCATTTTACGTGCGGCTCGAACACACTAGTAATTGCTGCCACCAAGATGATGGGACTGCCACCCTGGGCAGCTGATAATCAGTGCTACTATGATGTGATAATGGAGGCGTTCTATAGATGCCAACCCAGGTAGCATCATTGAGAGTAAGGCCGAGAAGCTATAGCATGTGTAGCACTTATTACTTCTCTAGACTCCTAATCTGTTTAAGCACAAGATTCCCTAGATAATACAAGTGCTACTACTCTCCGAGTATTGTCTCTAATATAGGACACAGCAATGCTTGGCAATAAGGTGTAACATCTACGACAATGATGTTTAAATACTATCATGATTCGTCCAACTCCAACTAAATAGTAGCTGTCGCGATAAAGGTTAAAATATTGTTTTGTAAATGTGCTGTATATTATTTGCTGGATGGTAAGATTATATTCCATTATTTGAATCATTATTCATTTGTATTGAAAAGTGTAATTTATTTTTAAAAAATTGTTAGTTTAGGAACTGAAATGGCAAATGTTTTTTATTTGTATATGACTAAGACAACAGTCAACAGAGGAGAAAAATTAGACGAATTTGCTGAGGGCATGGGACATACGAGGACAGGTGAAGACGTGGCTCATGATTTCACAAGGTCATGTGGATCAATCCGTACTCTTGATGGTGGAGAGGACAGGATACCTGAGGAAGCCAACATAGGCTGTTGGAAATCTGGTGACTGTTTTGGAGAAGTGAAATGAAAATATTTTGTAATTTTAACAGTCACTTTATTAAGCGATTTTCCATGAAATACACATATTTTCTCTTACATAGTAGTGATTTTTATAAATGTGGTCCAGCCTTTGTATGTATCACATTTATATTTAATGAAATATGCACATGCATAAATTTTACATCTAAAATTATACACAATATCCTAGCAATGTTTCGCATATGTGAACTTGAAACACAACACTTTTACACATATGTAAGCAAACTTAATTTATAGTGTTTTATTCGTAACCATTTGCACAAGTTACAAAAAACCAACAACAACTTTTCGATAGAAACATTTAATGCTGATATGTTTTTTGTTTTAATTTTATGGCAGGAAGTTGTTACATCACAGCATGATACTGGCTTCGTAATTACGTTCCAGCTAACACAAATAAGTTATACATTGAAGGGATTCTTTCCGTTTCCTGGTCCTATTATTCTCACGTATAGTCGTGCCCCGAGTAAATCTTGCACAGCAATCTCCGTTGTCCTGCTATATTGTCCAATAACCTTGACAGCCTGAGGACGTGGTGTTGTAATAGGTTGTCGTTTCCAATTCCTGCGACACGAACGCAGCTGGGGACAGCAAGGCCCACTTGGTTCTTTATTTCCCTCGTTGCATTTTATATACAATTTCGACGATTTAGCTTATTACAGGAAGTTTGTTTTCAACTAAGTATAATATACATATAGTTCAATCAGCATGGCAGCATACTTGTGCTAAAAAAATGTTGCAAGACAGAGGGACACGTAACGTATAACCTCAGTACCAGCATATTGGTGGAGTCTAGCACAAGACATCCATCCATAGAGACGAATGCTTAGTTGTTGCAGTTGCAAGAGAAAGGCTGTTTACGACAAAGTGAGCACTTTTGAAATCAACGTTTGTAAAATATCACTTGCGATTTTAACGGGCACACTGACTGGCTTGCGCCCAGGAAACTTGGTAACGGAGAGAAGTAGTTCCGTATCTTGACACTGAATTTAATAGTTTAGGTAGGTGAACATTTGTGAATATTGAAATTATTTCTTTTACATTCTGTTTATTAATGGAAATAAATATAATTTTAGTACATTTGTAATGTATTTACTATTATAATAATTTCACAATTTCATTGGACCAACGCACGATTTAAGTAATGAGGAAAATATCGATATTAAGTTCACATGTGGTGTGAGAATAAATGACGGGCATACAAGTAGATATTAACTTTTGGGCAGAAACTTCTCTGTGGTCACAAAAGTGGTATTGTCGTAGTGGAAAATTAATCGTGACGTGGGGCGTCATGGACGGACTAGCAAGATGAATAACAAAGTTTTTTTTCTAGATTTTTTAGTTTTATTAATGTACAAAATATAAAATAAAGAAATTTTTAAATGTATTTTGCATACATTGTTTATATTGATCTCATGATTGCTTCTGTGATCTTCTACCAGTTTAATTCTTACAATACTGGACATGGGATACACTTTACAGGAGGTGTCTGAGTAAGTACTTGAGATTCAGCAACAGGACATTGTGTGAAGGCACATCGGTCTACAGTATACAGGATAATTCTGAAATCATGGGCCAAACATTGAGGGTTGGTAGAGCTCACTAAAACAAACAATTATTGTATAGTAATATATGGGCGGAAGTGACGTGTTGAGATGAAGAACTGCACAGCAAGTGTATCCAGTGACGAGGGCATTTTGGACAGTGGCATTTTCAGAATTTGCTTAAGAGAGAGGCACACGATTTTTCTTAGTTTCAAAAGAATTTTATTTACTAAATGACTTGTTTGCCCAGTGTATGCATAGATATACAAAGACCATTAATAATTTAGTAGAAATGATTTATATATGTTGGAATATTGATCGATGAAAGTAAAATAGTTAGGTTTTTACTAAGTTTGATTTGATGTGGAATTCGCAATGTTTTCAGGCTTTGATGCTAAATGGTGTGGTGGCAGGGAAGGGGGGGTGTCACATGCCCTGTTTCCCTCCCTTAAGTTTGCCTGTGACTTGAACAATTGTTGACAATTCTGACACTTGCGTGTACCGATTATCACTTAATGGCCATGCCACTCAGGTTCTCACCAGCTGCCCATGCGCATTACCACATCCATGAGGGTTCTCTTCTCTATGGCTTCCTTACACAAATATATACCATTTCCACCCACCTAACTGCCTCGTCTCGAGGTGTGCCAATTGTATTTATATTGTATAAGAAAGCGGTTACGTGAGTGACAGGAGCGAAGAAAATTTTCTGTTACATTACATATAAGGGCTGATTCATAAATCACGGCAACTACTGTTTATCTCCCGAAAATGACCCCACTCAGGAAATGTCCTATGTACAGTTGAAAGTGTACGGCATGTACGTTTTAAAGGTGACACCATATGGGGTATAGGTGTAGAAATGTCCAGTAAGGAACAAATAAACATGGCTGCTTGAAATAATTGTTAAATTGATACGTTCTCGTACAAATTGTAAACACTCATGTGAAAGGGTGCATATCTTACATGTACGAGCTGTTTAACAACCTTCAAAGCAGTCTCCGAGGTTGTGCACGGTTCGTTGTCAGCGATGAGAGACTGGAAATACCATCGGCTGCACGAGATGTGCGCCGCCTCTCGTCGAAATGCTGTGACATGAGAGGACAGGACAAGAACTGTAGAAATACTCATCCACAAACAACCATAGCTCAGAGACGAACATATAACCTTATTTCCCAAACGCGAGTCACTATACATATGTTACTGTTACATACTTGGAATCAGGTTTAACAGTTCGCAAAATGCACCATCTTTTCATAGAGCTTCATCCTGCCCTGAGAGGGACTGTAAAGATATTTTTCGTTACATTTTTGGGTATTGTTGAGCATTGAGTGGAAAAAGGATAACATTCTGGCACTTTTAATTGTTTCTATGTAATTACTTAATTTGTCTTTTCGCTTGTATTAATGTAGAATGACTTTACTACTAGCACCATAATTGTCTAATAGTGAAGTTTTCAATCCAACTTAGTTTGTCAGGAAAACAATTTTTTTTTTAATTTTCTCAAAACTTGTGTAAATGGAGTATTATCATTTTTCCTCTCGCCTATTCAATTATTTCGTACCATTAGAAACCAAAGGCAAATAGAAAGAGAGTGAATTATCAGGAAAATTAAAAGAATCTCTCATACTCCCGCATTACCCAGAAAGGGCCCAGGTGCATGGGGTGGCAAGGTGTATCCGGTTTGCGTTGACCACTGAAGAAAAAACGATATACTGATGTAACCACCATGTCAGTTATTACTGTACCGTGAATAAAACGAGAAGAAACAATCTACCAAATAAAAATAACCATTAAATAATACACTAAGAGCATATGAAACACAAAAATGATGATAAACTGGTTAACTAAAGTCGCACAGGTTTCTAAACTCAGTACAGAATCTGCAATACAGGTAAATTTCGCCAATGCTGAGAAAATAATTTCCAAGTGGGATATTGTGTCAATATATTTGCTATTCCATAATGTTTAACATTTTATTGTGACACTAAATTATATACTAAAAGAATCTGTGAAAGTAAACACAGTTATTTGAAGTAGCTTTCTACCCCCTCCCCCAACAACAGTTAAACTACTTTATAAGGAACGATCTAATATGAAAGGGATCTTCAAGATTTCATTTGATAGTAAGGTAGCACATACAAAGTTACCCTGGCTGGTAGACTGTTATTCTNAACAACAGTTAAACTACTTTATAAGGAACGATCTAATATGAAAGGGATCTTCAAGATTTCATTTGATAGTAAGGTAGGACATACAAAGTTACCCTGGCTGGTAGACTGTTATTCTAAATTACTGCACTTGTTCAGACCGAAGTATGTATGTCAGTTTTCTTCAACACTAGCTCTTGCTAAATATCCATAAGAATTTATGTAGCAGCTACAATAAAAAACGTCGCTCGACCTATTGTCACAACTCGTTGGCAATGAGCAGTAACAGACAGACAAGTTCTCCTCCAGTGGCACACGTGGAGAGCGGTGGAGGTGGAGGTGCAGGTGAAAGACGCTACACAGTGGACTCCCTGCCCGAGTCATCACGCGCTGACCGGCAGCAGGGGCTGTCCCCCTGCACCTCGCACTGCTCACTGATGGACGCCAGCTCGCGGAACTCCAGCGGTGGCCTGCGTGCCAGGGACGCCTCCTCTGGCGCCTCGTGTGCGGGGGACAGCGTGGGCACAGGGATGGCGGCGCTCGGCACGAACGCCTGCTTGTCGGGGGCCGTCGTCGTCATCGTCGTCGTCGTCGTCATGGTCAGCACCAGGGCGGCGGACGTGGAGGCACATGTGGTCAGCAGGCTGGTGGTGGGCACCAGCGGGCCGGGCAGCGACACGGCAGTGGCAGCGGCTAGGTCCGGGCTGGGGCACTCCAGCAGCTTTACACTGCGGGACAACAGGCTGCTGCTCGCTCGGCCGCCACCCTGCTCCTCCCACGGCAGCGAGCTTCGCGTTCTCTCCCGCACTGGGCACGACAGTGGTGATGACACCGGCATGAAGCTGTGAGCCACTGGTGGGCTGAACGCCACCACGATGCGGGGCGCATCGCCTGCTTGCTCCACGCCTGGCAAACTTGCCTCCGTGTCCCTCCTGCGGGTGACACCACTCACTGTAATACTGACCACTCAACTTATATTGGTGCAGGGGCAGATACAGTGGAGGAAGGGTCTCAGGGGGCAACTCCCCTGCAAACTTTTATCAACATGAAATTGTCTTGTAAATTAAAAATATAATAATCATATCAAAACTTAGTTAAAATGCTTCATTTAGATTATTATGGTCAGGCATATGCCATGCTTCCCATGCCATGAATCTGAAGTCAGACCAGCGCCTGTAATCGGAAAATAACCCTTCCCGCCACCCCCAAAATATATATATATTGAAAGTTGATTAGCTCCTGAATTGGTGACAGTGATGATGTGATAACCACAAAATAATTTACTCCACTAATCACAAAATCGCATATGAAGTTCCACAGGGGTCAGTTGAGTAAAACAAAATGTTTTTGAAAAAAGTTATTGTTTATGAAATTTAAAATAAAATAGACCATATTTCTAAAATGGTAAACTAACTAGTTATTAATTAACCAGGTGTATTTATCTTAGTGTATTGTAGATAGTGGTGTCTTACTTACTCGAGAAATGCCCTCTGCACTGCGAAGACAGCATACACATTATTATACATGAGAAGTACTGCACCGTAGGCTATCTATAAAAGCTACGTAGTTAAAAAAAAAACCATTTAAATTTTGTGAACCTTGTGGCAACTATAATATACCTTAAATTTACTAGCTAGCACCTTAACATTACAAACAGCAAAATAAAATGCAGCAACCGAGAGTTTTTTTTATTTATTTCCCCACTATCCACACTGCAACGATGGGCTAACGATGTCCCAACCTTCAGATGTACATTTTCCCAAGGAAAGATATGGAGAGAGACCCTAAAATGGAATGATTATGGAATGTGTTACCCTGAACATGTCCGAGTTGTTTTAGAACTCTGGTCAGAAGAGGTGTTCTAAACTCCCAGGCATGTACTTGCACAGAAAGCGTGCAAAACTCGCGTCCACGACACTTTACCGAAACAGTCTTAATATTGAGAACCGAAATCTGATACTGTGCATATTGCTAATATACTCTATCGCGTTTTCCCTTTTATACGTATACTTCCCTAAGTTACGTACAAGATCGGCACAACTTTGCTCACAAACCGAGCCATGCCAGGGAGTTGGGGGCGAACCATCGGTCGGCCAGCTTCCTTCCACATGAAGATGACCAGAGGTGACAGAAGGCGAATATTTCACAGGTGCGGGCTGATGCGGATTGTTTTTTACACTCCCATAACTTCTTACTGCTCACACTTCTCCTCCCCCTGTCCCCCTTGGACCAATAACACTGGCATCTCACCGGTGCACGCAAGTACAAAGATATTCCTACAATTGATTCCTTTTAACTTAATGCATAGTATGAAATAATATAACTGTACCTTCCGGTGTTAAATACATGGAATTTTTACTGTTAAGTATGGGTGGTGTCATATTGGATTATAATTTTTCACTAGTTTTATTTTTCGATTTAATTAAAAGAGATAATATTTTTTTATTGGGGACAAGAAAACCATATTCGTTTTGTGCCTGCAGACCAAGGCGGGTAGGGGATGATGCGATGGGCGAGTGCATAGTATTAATGGAGGAGGGGGGAGTTTAGGTAAATAAATATAAGGCGACTCATAGCTGGAATGAAATCTTCGCAAAAGAAAGTATTAAAATAATGCTTTTCATGCTATCCACCTGTCTACGCCACACACTAAATATTTCCGAAATTTAAAAAAGTACATTTCAAAACTTAAAAAAAATTTTTGTTTGTCGCCCCCTTCACGAGCCCTCGCCCCTTCATGGAGCCAGCTCCATGGGATGATGCTGGGATTGCACGGCCTTGAAGCCACCCGAGCATGATCAACACGCGAGCACTGCCACCACCGTTCTTCCTCTAAGAAATATTGGACATAATAACTGTGATTCGCAGGACAGGGAAACATTTTCAATTGCAATTAAATGTAATTAGTTCATGGGATGTGAACCATTCAGATACTTAGAACATGCATATAGATTAGGCATCACAAAAATAGGACTAAAAATCTGAGCTGTAATATTTTCGTACCAATCAGGAGGCTTCTTGGACCGCACAACTGCAAGTTTCTGAGGATCCAATATTTTTATTTTTGGCGATACACTGACCGACAGTTCACCATCTGTAAAATAAACATAAGAAACTTTTCTGTCTTAATATGCAACACTTCACAAGATCACTTTCAAATAAACTGGTGCATTCTGTGCAGCATTTAATGTTTACATTATCTTCGTTAATTGGTGTATTTGGCAAATAAAGCAATTAGTTTTACCAATTAACGATTTTGTCTTTAAAGGCAGTAGTTACCAAAGTATTCTTGACAAAACGATGTCTTTACTGAACTGCCGCTGACGTCACTCGTGTTGTCCGTTTCTACAACGTCCATCCGTCTCACTGCTCCAGGAGTAGAAGTGGCAGTATCCTGGGAAAAAAAAAATTTTTACTAAAATTTACTGTTTTAATTTGTTTAAACACAGGTTTACGATTAATTTATTATTTCTATAAAGATGTGCGCATTCATGTTACTATACAGGCTGAGTATAAAATAATACCCCAACTTTGAAGGTCTACAATATCGAAACCAATCAATCTACAACTTTGATTGATCAATCAAATGAACCATGGAACCGTGAAGTTTGTTTATCATGCATTCATAAATCTTAATGTGACCACCATGAACGGCCCAAACGACATTTACGCGATGATCAAACTCGTTCCACACTCCTGTCAGCATGTCCTGTGTTACGGTTTGGATGGCATACGTAATTTTCGTTTTGAGGTCGTCAATGTTAGCCGGCAATGGTGTACGAAACACATGATCCTTTATTACCCCATAGAAAAAAAATCGCACAAGAGCTGGGCTTCTTCGAGGCCAGTGACAAAGAGCATGGTCACCAGCTGCTCATCGACCAATCCAGCACTGCGGCAACGTCTCGTTCAGGTATCCGCGAACAGCTAGGTGCCAATGGAGTGGCGCACCACAAAGGAAACATTAGACCATCCCCTTCACATTGATGTGTCGAATGCGAGCTCACTTCCCCCTCACCAACTCAAACCGAGAGTTACGAACGCCATCCAAACTGTAACACCGGGCATGCTGACAAGAGCGTGGAACGAGTTTGATTATCGCGTAGCTGTCGTTCGGGCCGCATAATGGTGGTCACATCGAACATTTATGAATGTATGGGAAACAAACTTCATGGTTCCACGGTTCATTTGATTGGTCAATAAAGGTTGTAGGTTTTTTGGTTTTGTTATTGTAGACCTTCAAAGTTTGGGAATTATTTTATACTCCTCCTGTATTAATCAACCTTAATTTATTATACTGGAGTTTTATTCCCTGGATATTGGTCATCTATGTAGATTCCCAATTTTCCTCATTTAAAACTAAAATATATTTATAACTGTGGCATAGGTTGATTATACCAGCTTAGCAGCCTTTTCGAAATATTTGCTAAAACATTTCGAAAACCAAAATTTCAGAAGTTTTTACTGTAAAAACATTTTTGAACACAAGATCCCGACCCACGAGCCCAACTCAAGCTTACTAATTCTTCAGAATAAAATGTTGGTTATGCCAAATATTTAAACCATTTTAAAAGGTATTTAAATGTTCCATTGGCATGGTGTATGATGCATCTCTTAAAGCTTTCAGAATAATCGCGTCGAACAATCTTGCAACATTACCTGAGCGGTCGGGGATAGTAATGCGGACGTCGTCCAGCGACTATGTTAAGAAATGTCAGAATATTACACAATATTCCTATTTCGAATAGAATGGGCGCCAGCTCACTTGGTGAGCACGAAGTCACAGCTCTCAGTATCGTGGTCCGAACGACCACGTTGCTGTATCCCGACACACGTGGTACACATTTACAGGAAAATGTAATATATAGCCGGGGTATTCAGGCTCCCAGCACGCCTTAATATTACCTTTTTACCTTATAAATTAAGGATGCCTCCTTGAGACGTCGATGACTTATTGGATAGGGCCAGGGCCCGGAATACAACACTAAAATGAGAACTCACAAGTTTCGGTTAACTCAAGTAATTTGTATTGCCGAATAGTGTATACAGTTGCATCAATACAATGCAAATTAAAGCGGATCTGACTCGCAAGGCCTACCAGCAGCTGTTACTGTACAAAAAGGCGAAGAATTGAGCGAAAACTTACAATATTAATTAAACCTCCGGGGTCGGTAAATTGAGCTGACAGAGGGGTGCTGCGAACGCGGGGAAGACTGTTGGTAAACTAAACAAAAATCCCAGTAAATTACGTTAACCTATTGCAGTTAAAAGTTCAGAACAAAGTATGAAAGTCCCCCGCGACGCGACGTACGTGCAGCACCTAAGACCCGTGGATTCAGACTGCCGGAGATGGTGCGAGCGAGCGGCGTCCTTGCCGAGAGCTCGCCCCACTCCGCGAGGTAATTTAACTAACTCACCTCATTAACATAGAACTTGAAACATATACACATAAAACACTGAAACTTTCTGAGTGAGTTTTCTTAATCCCGTAGAGGGTTAAGAGTTCTTAATTTAACACTAATTTAAATACAAAACATGATTATGTGGTGCCTTGCAGAGCTCGCGGAAAATTTAGGTCTGTGAAGTTTTGGGGCACACTACGACCGGAACGGCCAGGTTGAAAGAAAGACTAAATAATTGCCCACGTCACTAAGTGGCTTGATTATACACACAATTGCACTAGGAAAGTTATATAGAATACTTAAATTACCCTAGTCTTGCTACTCTACATCTCATTAAATATGTACGTGGCGTGCATTTATTCTGCGATTACTTCGCAAACTCCAAAAGGCGAATTTCACGAACATTTGCCCGTGGGTGATAAATTCGAAGGCTATTTGCTACACATTCTAACACTTGATTGCTATCGTAATTACACAGATATCTCTAGGGACACCACAGGCACTCGGCTGGATCACTCGGTATCGGGTCATAACGTGTTCCCAAGTGAACGATGTAGACACGCATCGGGACGTGCGTGTTCCGCGGGTTGCACTGGTGCAGCGACTGTGGGCCGATGACGTGATGACAGTGGCCATGCCAGACCACGCAGGAGAGGTACACGTCACTTGGTTGGTGCCACAACATCAGACAATTAAAAGTCACTTTAAAAAAAAATTCCATCTTTAATAACGGGGACTTAAAATGAATAATTTGTTTCTATTGACAGAAATTGAAACTCCTTGCTACATGTAATGAAAAAATTACAAACGTTAAAAAAAAGATTACAAATGTTAAAAAAAAAAAAAAAAAACTTCGTCAAGAATATTTTTTTGTTGATTTTTAAGGGCCGATTTCTTTTAAGTTATGTATAAAGGTATATTTACGTTATTATGGGACATTGTCATGCCTTAACCTCAAATCTGTGTGATTAAGTTCTGTATTGGGGTAGGTGTGGGTAACAGTTTAAAAATTGGCTGAGTGACCCTCGATAGCTGTACATGCAAGTTTCTGAAATATCTTTGATGTCAACATTTTTACAACTATTCTGAAAGAATATGAAAAACAATGAAAAGCAAAAGCAATTGCATGTGCCACTTTTATTATTTACACAACACATTTATTTTGTTTCAACACTTCTCAAACTATTGAATAGTTTGAATGTGATGATTGCAGATGCAACTCTGCCTTCATCGAAATTTATTTTATCCTTTTCATAAATGAGACTATACCAATTTAATTACAGAGACGCTGGAAGAAATTCGTTAAAAGTGATACATTGCTAGCAAAGTGAGACAAGTTAGGTGTTGGGAGCTGAAGTACACGAATTGTTGTCAAATGTGCCTAACACGAGATGTTGGCAAAAGTACCCTTAACATGATACGACAGAAATCTGCGAAAAGTAAAGCAATGGAAGGGAAATCCTAAAAGTGAAGTATGAGCAGAAATATAAAAATGTTCTAAACACGAGGCGTTTCTATGCCAGGCGTTTGAAGAAATGTGCTGAACGCCAGGCGTTTGAAGAAATGTGCTAAACGCCAGGCGTTTGAAGAAATGTGCTAAACGCCAGGCGTTTGAAGAAATGTGCTAAACGCCAGGCGTTTGAAGAAATGTGCTAAACGCCAGGCGTTTGAAGAAATGTGCTAAACGCCAGGCGTTTGAAGAAATGTGCTAAACGCCAGGCGTTTGAAGAAATGTGCTAAACGCCAGGCGTTTGAAGAAATGTGCTAAACGCCAGGCGTTTGAAGAAATGTGCTAAACGCCAGGCGTTTGAAGAAATGTGCTAAACGCCAGGCGTTTGAAGAAATGTGCTAAACGCCAGGCGTTTGAAGAAATGTGCTAAACGCCAGGCGTTTGAAGAAATGTGCTAAACGCCAGGTGTTTGAAGAAATGTGCTAAACGCCAGGTGTTTGAAGAAATGTGCTAACAATATATTGTGAGAAAATGTGCTAAATGCGAGATCTTAGAAAATAAAAAAATTGTTTGCCGCTATGGGCTTCACTGATAAAAAAAATGTGCGTAGCTATAGTGAGTGTCAGAGAAATTTTCCTGAAAACTGCTAAAGGAAACGTTATTAAACTGTTCACTTGAGAAATTTTGGCAGAAACGTCTATTACGGATGTATTCAGCGAACTCTCTTCTAAAATCGTATGTTGCGTATAATATCTATCTAGGGTTACTTCTGAAAATATTCAACAGCTAGATAATGGCCGAGAATACTTTAAGAAGATATGGCTGAAATAAACATTTGCTTTGCTGAAATGTGTCCAGGTATGCTGGCCAAAATGTACAAAAAGGTAGTAAAGTGTGGCGACTTCTTGCAGGCACCTTTGAGAAGGATATCTTGCGAGGGGTGTCCCTGGGCTTGCTGGCCGACTGCGGGATGAGCTGCGCCACCTCCGAGGTGTCCTCGGCATCGTGCTCGGAGCGCCTAGGCGCCACCATCTGGATCTGCGAGCCGATGGTGAGCACAGATCCCGCCAGGGACACGTCCGACATGTGGAACATCTCGTCCTGCAACCACACACACATCTAGCTACCCTGCGACTAGGGAGTCTTATCTGCTACTCGACATACAACACACAAACCTCAATGCACACTAGTAGATGTCCCACTTTCGAAAGTTTACATTACAACACACACAGAAAATGTTAAAATTAATGAATATAAACTTATATCAATTGTAACGTAAGATTATAAAAAAAGATCTTATATTTAGTGTAAATGAATAAAAATGATTATGGCTTAAGTTTTTTTATTCCTGTACAAACGTAGCATTTTGTACCAACTGGAGGCATGACAGGAGTGGGCGTTAGACTTATTTGGAAAGGTACAAATGTGAAGACAACCCAAAGTCAGAGAGTTTATTGGACACAAAAACATAATGGTACATAGTGCCATCAGCTGCTAGCTCACATAATTTCTCTCAAAATATACACATGCCCATTTACTTGCAAAATCCTTCAATTTGATTAAACAAACTAATTACAATGTGAAAATACAAGCATAGGAATATATCCACAAAGGCACAAATTTAGGTTAATGAGTCAAGTTATTGATACCTATAAACATGAGTAATTGGTAAATTTATAATTACAAGTGCAAGTTAACCACAAAGAGAAACTTTATATCACACTTTATTTATTTTGATAAATGTAAAATATGTGAAAAATTCAACAAACATTATGCTACATCAATACCTAACTGAAACTAATTATACCCAAAATATACATTATTGACCCGAGTCAAGAAAACAATGGTAGAAACACGGTTTAATTTATAAAGCCTCAATAAAGAAGTCAAATGGCGAGATACATAGTGGCACAAGCCGAAAGCTATGAAAAATCAAATTCATTATTTATAAATATGTCAAAACGTCTCAATAAATACTAAGTTACACAGAGTGACGACAGCGGGGAAGGTGGACATGGGCACGGGACCGGCCTGGTGGGACCGGCCTGGTGAGACCAGCCTCGGAACCAGAGGCTGCGGTGTCCATGCGCCAATACTTCAAAAGTAATTTGTAACAAGAAACTAATAAGCCGAAGAGCCTACTTCCCCAACGAACAGTATGAAACATAGCGCTAAAATAACCACTTGATGGCAAAATGAATTTCCAACAGACAGGAGCCGAAAGAGAATTTAGACATACACAAACTCCAACTTTACATTAAAACACTAGACTTCCCATCACGCCTGCCCCGTAATGGGCGCTACACCACACAACACTTCAAGTTATAGAGAGTAGGTACATCCTACCCGGACGAAGCTCAGCACAGAACAGACATCAATCAACAACCTACCAACCACCGACCAGCTGGCCAGGCAAGTCAGCGCTGCGCAGGCGCGGAGGGGAAACAGAGGAAGAAGGAAGAGCTACAAGCGGGTGAAACCAACAAAGAGGGGAGGGAGAAGAAAGTGAGGGAAAAAGGGGTAACCCCACCGCCATACATAGTAGTAATCAATAATTGCGTCATCGGCCCACTCTTGCCAGCACACGACACTCAAAGTTCGTTAATTAGAAAATAAAGGTTAATTTTTTTTAAAGTTAATTATTGTTTTATGGGTATAAAAGTTAATACTAGAAACATGTTAATCCTAGCTAAAATTTATCAACATATAATGATCATAATATTTCATATGTTCATTTTATATACCATTTATTATTAACTCAATAAAATTGTAAACATTTAGTAACATATTTGTTACGATTATAAACGTATCTGTAACAAGTATTACCTCCGGATGTGGATGCTTGACTGCCAATCATAAACACTATTACAATAGGGTAATCGCAATATATGTTGTTATTTATCTTCAGTGAGCCTTTCCCAATCTTATTAAAATAACTCTTCGTATAGTTCCAGCTTCAACAGCTTGGTTAAAATAAAAAATTATATTAGTTTTTTTTAAATTATAAAATTTTATTTTTATGAGTTAAATATAAAGTTTGTTAAAGATAGGAATACACGATAGTTTTAAAATTTATATTTCAACAGGTTTATGATGTAATTCATTATTGCGACAAATATTCTTAGTTGCCTCACGAATTTATAAATCACGCTGATCAATAGCAGTTTATGATAAAACCAGTTATCAAAAACTCTGTCTACACTTCTTAAAAAAATGTTCCACTTTTTCAATTTTTAATACTTAATCCTTACATCGCAAAGATATAACATCAACGCACGAGCAAAGGGTTTGTTTGAAAACGCACAACATAATCAGACTTATCAAAATATGGTTTAATTTGTCTTCAACTTGCTACACATAAACAATTACTGCGTGGTTAATTTTCAGTAAAAAGGTATTTTATAACCGCTGAGAGGTTGTATTGGGTAGCTCTGTTGGCTGCGTCAGTCAGGCAAATGGGACGTAGGGGCAAGAATACAACCCTTAAACAACAGCAGCTGGTAATTTTTCATTATGCAAAGAAGAAATCTCAACGAGAAATTGCGGAACACTTGAATCTGCCGAGGTCCACTGTCGGAGACATCATAAGAAGGTTTGAGAAGGAAGACAGAACAGATTCGGTACCTCAAAAAAAGAAACTAAGCGAGAGATATGAACGCCTAGTAATCTGGAAAATAAAGAAAGATCCGAAAATTAGTGCTTGCAAACTAACCACGGAGGTACTCAATGAATGTGGAAAGAACGTCCATCCAGAAACCATACGAGTTATCAGAAGAGCAGGGTACCTAGAATGAGTCGAATAGAAGAAAACGATTTAAGTTCGCAAAATACCACGCTGGCAAAGATGAAAGCTGATGGAATGATATTTTTGTTAATGAGACGAAATTGAATGTGTTTGGTTCAGATGGCTGGGTAACAGTACGGCGCAAGCCATATGAGGAGCTAGAACCTGGGAACATACAACCTACTGTGAAATACAGTGGAGGTAGTATTATAATCTGGGGCTGTATATATTCAGCAGGTGTTGGAGAGGCTGTATGTGTCGATGGAACAATTAAAAAGGAAAATTATCTCAACATCCTGAAAGCAAACCTACACAAGAGTGCTGATAATCTGTGCATTAAGAACACGTCTAAGTTCTATTAGGATAATGACCCAAAACACAAGTCGTACATTGTCAAGAGCTGACTTTTGTGTAACTGTCCCAAAGTCATTAACACACCTCAATCACCCGACCTGAATCCCATAGAAAATATGTGAGATAAACTCAAAATAAGATTGCGTACTACAACAACTAGGCCCACAAAATAATTAGAGAAAAGGTTCAAGGAAGAACGGAGTAAGATTGGCTCCGAATGTACCAGGAAAATTTCAAATGTAACTTCAGGCCATGAAACTGCTATAATCATAGGTGGCCGAATATTAATGTGAGCCATTATGTGTGTGTATATATACATATATATATATATATATATAAGACATATAAATATTGAGATAGACAACCCATTGTCCAGGTCAAATACGAAAACCAGTAGAAGCCTCCAAAGTTTGAAAAAAAAAAATTATTGTCATATTTCGGAAACTGTTTGCGGGACAGAAACAAAGCAATGGTTACTGATTATTTAAACCGTAATAATTAATAAAGTGAATGTCGTGCACATGTAACTCACACCAATCATGTTGAAATAGGGTGCTGCATTCCTTGTTTCTGCAAAAAAATATAAAAAAATTATACGGTAACAATTCCATAAAATTGGCAAAATATTATGAAATGTTGACAAAATTAACAACATAAATGCCGAACTTTTCAAGTAAAAATTACATGTTTGATTTCACAGAGAAGTGTTGCTGCCTGCGAGGTAGGCAACCAGCTGTCTGTGCACCACACCATAGTGGAATGAGTTTACTTTAGTGAGTTGCACGAATAACAGTTCGGTGGAATGTTCTCGCTGTTGAAAGTAAAGAAAGTTCTTGCACTACTAGTTTAAGCAACTCATTGAAACAATTAATTCGGATACAGAAGATTGTCATACCCTTCCGAAAACACCCGGTCTATCTTGAACCTTGTCACAGGCAGTTATAACAATGGCTAACAGATCTTCCTCCGACTCAATGATTGTGTCGTACATCAGAGCCTTGATGAACCCTCCCACAGGAAAATGTATTGCGGGTTAAAGTCAGGAGAGCATGCTGGCCACCTATTTCAACATACCATGCTGTAAATTCCATGTTGAGGTGATTATGTACAGCTCTCGTGGAATGTGGAAGGGCACCGTCGTGTTGAAGTTCGAATACGTTGCCGGACCGCGAGTGGCATATACTCGAGGAAATCTGGCAATGAAAATTGCAGGAATTGAAAGTACATAAGCCCAGTTATTTGTTGCAGTATCAAGTACTCTCAAATGAGATGATCACCCACAATGCCCGCTCAGATTTTCACAGAAAATCTGTGCTGGTTGGCTGTGATGGAAGTTGCACGAGGATTGGTGTCGTCCCACAAGTGACTGTTCCTACTGTTAAAATAAGCATCTGTCGTGAATGCCACTTCATCAGTAAACAACACAATGGGAGAAAAATTAGCTACCGTACACTATTGCAGAAAGCACTGAGAAAGATCACTTCAAGGAGCGAAATCTGCTGGTCCCAATGCTTGCATCTTTCGCACGTGGTAGGCATGCAGCAGCTGCTCATGCATAGCATGCCATGCAATGGAATGGGGCGCACCCATTCCGTGCGCAATGGCGCGGGTGTTTGTTGACAGGTTTTACTCCACAATGTTTAGTACTACTATTTACACATTTGGTGAGAGGACATTCCTCGGGTGACCAGACCCACCTCGTGCCTCAAACGTGCCTGTTTCACACAGTTACTGAGTGACAGTTGTGAAGGTCTCGTGATGAGGTTGCCACCGCGCTGGAAACTTCTCATGGTACAATAGTACTGTAGCTCGTGTGTTACCTTTAACTTCACTGTAAACAGAACCATGCTCGTCATTTCTGAGTTCGTATACTTCTCCATACAGCATGCAGTGAAGTGANCTCCACAATGTTTAGTACTACTATTTACACATTTGGTGAGAGGACATTCCTCGGGTGACCAGACCCACCTCGTGCCTTAAACGTGCCTGTTTCACAGAGTCACTGAGTGACAGTTGTGAAGGTATCGTGATGAGGTTGCCACCGCGCTGGAAACTTCTCATGGTAAAATAGTACTGTAGCTCGTGTGTTACCTTTAACTTCACTGTAAACAGAACCATGATCGTCATTTCTGAGTTCGTATACTTCTCCATACAGCATGCAGTGAAGTGTGAGTATTTATTCTGCAGTCCTCTCCTTTGTTAGGGAGGGTAACTACAGTTACAGTACTGATAATGAGAGTGAGGTAAAACCATGATGCACAACAATATTCCGCGCCTCTTAGAAACCCCATTAGACTAAACATTTTACTTAAGTTCCACTATTAACCACTTGTACGTAATTTCCTCACATCGCTATGGCGCGGCATGCAGGCAGCCATCACTGGTTGCTTATCTAGCAGGCAGTAACACTTCTCAGTGAAACCAAACATGTCATTTTTACCCGAAAATGGCGCGAGTTGGACGGTGTTTGCAAAATACACTTATGTTGCTTATTTCGCCGGCATTTAATAATACATAGTCAAAAATAGGGAATTGTTTCTGTAACACACTTGTTTTTGCATAAATAAGTGTGGCAACATTCATTTTCACGTGATAGGGGTGGGTTTTATGTACAAGACATTCACTTTATTTATGATTATGGTTTAAATAATAATTGGTAACCATTACTTATTTTCTGTCCTGTACACAGTTTCCTAAATATGACAATAAATAATATTTTTGCTATTTGACCTGGACCACGGGTTGCCTATGTCAATATTTCTATTTCCACCTCAGGAATAACCTATCTAAGTTGGTCGGTATGTTTTAGATACACCATATATACATAGTCAGTAATAGCCATGCATTGCTTACATTGTTTCTAGGAATGTTTTACAACAAATGAAGAAATAGCATTTCTATTCTATTGGATGGTTCCCAAGCTCCACCAATCATGTAAGTCACAACTGTCCAGTTTTGGGACACTTAATGTAATTCTGTTCAGCCTGTGTTTCCATATACAGTCGCCGTGCCTGGTAGTTGTTCTCCCTGACTGTGGAGGTTGCCATACCTGATAGTTATTCACCCTGTGGAGGTTGCCATACTCGACAGTTGTTCTCCCTGGCCATGGAGGTTGCCGTACCTGATAGTTGTTCTCGCTGGCAGTTTCCTTACCTGGAAGGTGTTCTCCCTGGCCATGGAGGTGCGACTCTGCGCCTGAGACTGGCACCTGGAGCTCATGTGCGAGGCATTGCGGGGTCCTCTGCGGCCTGGTAAGGACGATGTGCTGCCCATGTTGCTGCCTGCCACATACATTCGTGCTAGCTACTACAAAAACATGCTATATGTCGTGCATCGTGCAATTCTACATATAAGAATATCCATGACCCTCACTGAATATATCAATCACCAACTATCTCTACAATAGTAATGTTGGCAAAAAGTAAATTAAAAATATGACAACTCAAATTTTGTTCCTTTTGTTTAATATTTAGTAGTGACAAATTTGACATAAATATGAAAAAATTACCCAGTCATAGAATTCAATACCAATAGTTTAAAACATTTTGCAAAATGATATTACAAAAGCGATGTTTTAATTTAAGGTGATATATTTAAACATTTTAGAGATGTTTGTTTAAAGATTTATAAATTATATCCACCATGGTGTTATACATCTCCAAGTTTATCTTGAAATTCAAAGTTTAAAACAACTGAAACTAAAATAGATTTAATTAGTTATTATCATATAATTTTATTTTTAGAAAAAGTTATATACCAGGCACAGAACTTCTTGGCCGCCGAGTATCAGCCTATCAGCGAGTATTACAGGCCCTGTTGCCACATTTATCAAGCGCCCATCAGGTCATAACACGGGCGTCATGAAATCTCAGTTGTAGTAATATAAATTACAATTATATATGCGAAGAGAAACATTTCAATATAGTATAAACACAAATTGGTAAAGCACAAATCGACATATTCGGAAGTTTAGATATATATTAGGAATCAGCCCGAGCAGACAAACTGCTAAATTTTTTAATTCGTAGTAAAAATATTTCTACACTTAACTGTAGATATTATTAACATATGTTAAATGTTGATGTAATAATTTCTATTTACTTACAGCATAGAAAAAGAAATGCATCATTTGACTGCAGTTTGTATGACAGCACAAGCTCCTCTCCTTGCCCACTCAGTTGTACCGTTATTCCTTTCCGTTACGAAACTCCGCTAGTCATTCCACTTCTTACAACAAAAACAGACACTTTCAAAAATATTGCTATGGAACTTGTTGAAACCGAATAACCAATTTTTTCTCGCATAACTGCCGTATTTTCTAGCATCAATTTCATCCCTTATCGTAAAATTCGAAAGTCAATCTCCGCAGACAATCGCTATTAACATCATCAAAATGCAACTTGTTTCCTGGCATTTTTTTCTAGGCGACACAAATATTTCTGTTGGCGTAGAACAAATTTTGTTCTCCCCTTCTTTGCATATCCGTCGTACTGTATGTTCACCGACATCACAAGCTCTTGCCGTCAAACTGATCATTTATTTGAAATGTATACTTTCGAGGAATGATTTGTTGGACAGTTTAGTAAAAACAGAATGCACACTGAAGATTATAGATTGAACTTGTTTGTGAACAACTTCCCTTTTCTAACTACACAAGGTTTACTTAGCGCTGTCGTTTCAACGAAAACTTAATACGCACACAGATAAAAGAGAGCGAGGATCGTTGAAAGCCCGCCGTGGTACTGGCCAGTGACCGCTGTGGATACTTGCTAGAGCAGACAATAACACTGGGTGTGGACTGTGAAGCAGCTGTTGCACTACACTATCTCGTGTCGACTAAGCACAAGTCTATTATTCCCTATATTCTGCTTATAAAGCACAGTGTAAACACTCAGTATATCTACGATATATGGTTTCCTCTCAGGGGAAGAATGAATTATATCCTCTTTTCTGGAAAATAGGTATGTATGTGCAAACTGCCGTGCATAGTCCTCGGTAACATAAAACACGGACGGATAGAGATACAGACCTGGGATTTTCACATACTTCAGCAAAATGAGCCTCTTGCAAAAAGGTGACTGCATTTGTATTTAATCTTTCACGATGTTATGAGTGCACCTGAGAGACATTTTGCTGAACTCTCTGCGGCCACTGTAGCACTTGGAATCAGGCAGAAGCGCACAGCCGTGATAGGCTGCTGGCGCCAGCTAGTGGGAGGAGTTGCTGATCAACTGCCAGTGGCCACGAAGTTCTGTGCCTGGTATAGGCGAGGCATTTCTCAGCATTACAAATAAAAATATATCTCTCACATCTTTTTATTTCAGAAAATTAAAGTGTTAGCCAATCTGACCATATTAACGTAACTAGGCTGCCACTGACAAAATTACAAATAAAAAAAATACTTACAGTGCCACATAAACACAGAAATAAATAAAATAGGAAAAAACTTGATTACAAGTTCACTTTTCGCTAAAATATAGATAAACACACTATCTGTTAACTTGTTTAATTATGATAAAAATAAAATTTATAATTATTTAATATATTATATTGTTAATTATTTTATGGGTGGGCTATGTATAAAAATAGCCTATATAAGGATTTTGAATAGGTAAAAATATTTAATATAGAAAAAAAAAAAAAGGTAAAAATCTTTTAAACAATATAAGAGGCAATGTTTAAGAATTAATTTCAGAATATCCTAAACATGTATGTAATAATTAAGATTTTTCATTAACTCCAGAACGGTAAGGAAAATAAATAGCAATGTTCGAAAAAANTCCTAAACATGTATGTAATAATTAAGATTTTTCATTAACTCCAGAACGGTAAGGAAAATAAATAGCAATGTTCGAAACCAAAACAAAATGTGTTTTACACAATCAAACTTTACAATTATATTTTCTATGAAAAATTCGTAAAATGTGATTAAATNCAAAACAAAATGTGTTTTACACAATCAAACTTTACAATTATATTTTCTATGAAAAATTCGTAAAATGTGATTAAATTAGCTTTAAAAAATATTAATTTTAATACAAAAGTAATAAATAATTTTAAGAAGAATTTTTGAGGTTAAATAATTATTATGTATATGGAAATCCAATGGATAATATAAGAAAATAACAAAAACTAATTAATTAATAATCACTAAAATTGTAAGCCGTAAACCTAAATTTAATGAATATACTATGTACGGTGAAAATTTAGTAGCTATTGATATAAATAACATTAAATTAAAATTTTATAAAAAAATTTATATTAAATTATTAATTTTAAAAATTTATAAAGAATTACTGTATAACTTTCATTAATTAAAATATGAAACCTATAAACTGGGTGGCCCGCAAAATTTCCGGAATGGTTGCAGATCACGAAATGCGATTTTCGCTAAATAAAATTATGTACAGGGGCAAGTAATTTGCCACAAGTGACTATTCGTAACGTGTATGGGCAGAAATAATTAAACCACATATGATTTTTCCTCTAGAAACATACATTTATTTCAATGGCATCTGAAAGAACGTGCAACGAGGAATTCAGTGATATAGCATACGCAATGGAAAGTAACACAGAAACACCAACAAATAATGTGCAAATATGATTAAGTTAGGTGGGCTGGTAGCATGGGGCAGTGGACCTGAACTCACAGCTGTAAGCAAGCAACATGCGCCGTGACTCATCCTGGTAAAACCACCAGTCCCCATAATCTGTTATGGTAAGTGGTATTGCAGCGTGTGGCTGTAGGTATGCAATGAACTTCACGAATAAGGAAAAATAGGATGCCCTACTTATTTACAGTTGAGTGTGGCAGAAATGCCACACAAGTCGTACAAATGTATGGTGAAAGGTATCCTAATCGGAGGCCCATCTCACGGCAAACGATACGAAGAATTTGCACACGTCTCTTGTCACGAGGTGATTGGAATTCCACAACACGNCAAACGATACGAAGAATTTGCACACGTCTCTTGTCACGAGGTGATTGGAATTCCACAACACGAGTGCGACGAAAGAATGCTACGGGCGAGACTCATCAACACGATGTGTTGGCACATGTCGATGCAAACCCCCACATGGGTACGCGAGAACTTTCCAGGTTCGTAGAAATAAGTAAAACAAGTGTGCTACAGTTACTGCGCAAATGGAAATTCCACCCATATCACGTGGCTCTTCATCAGGCATTACATGAAGGTGATTTTCAGCAGTGTGTTCAGTTTTGTAGGTTTGTTCCGATGTCTGTAAGGGATGACAGCAATTTTCTGAACAACATACTATTTACAGATGAAGCGACCTTCACAAACCATGGGCGCATAAATTTACGAAATATGCAGTACTGGGCGACGGAGAATCTGCATTGGGTTCGGCATGTGGAGCACCAGCGACAGTGGAATGTGTGGTGTGGAATCATTTGAGACTACATCATAGGGTCATACTTCATTCGAAGGACAATGACCAGCTGTACGTAGGCCCGAGGGATACGTGTCAGCGACTCCCTCGGGAGGAAGGTTTCCGGGTGCTTCAGGTGGTGTAGCAGTACCATGCTATAGTAGCCGACCCCGGTTACCGCATTTGACCCAGAAAGGGTGGATGATGCGTCTCTTATAGCCTCTCTCTGCTTATGGCAACCCAAGGCTCCTCATGCCACCCCTGGGTAACACAAATTGGACTCCGCCGCCCATATACCTATGGTAACCAGTCTCCTCATGACTGGTAAGGGGCCACGACCTCCGCATTCAGGAAAGCTTGCAGCCACGGAAGCTCCATGAGGCTGGTTGAACTAGTATTGGTTCAATAATATAAAGCTAAACTGGATTCTACAATATCAATGAACCGAAGAATAGTTCATAGCTCGTAGCATAGCATGGCAACTCCAGTGATGTCTTTGCATCTGGGCAATATAAGCAATATAAGCCTTGTTGTTGTTTTTGACCCAAGCCATCATGGCAGATACATCTTACCGACAGTTGGTGCCTAGGCCCGACCACTTGGTGGGGTGTTGGGCCACTTGGTATCCAGGCCATTGGGGCCCAATACTGGAATTTCATGGCCAAGAAATTCTAAAGCATTGTAATTGTCAGTGACCAATGATGGCTCTTCCAACCGGCTGCTCTGTTGGTGGATGGTTGTGGTGGCAATGGTGTGGATGCGATGATGATATTATGGAAGAACTCTTGTACCTACGGGTTCAGACCTACGGAGTTTGATAATGGCAGGAATCTTCCATTTCAGAGCAATAAGCAGCTTTTCCCGGGAAAGCGTACCATGGTGGAACTGGGAAAGTCTGCCACTCCACACTCATCGCATACATCCTCGGTCTTCTGGTGGGCGGTCTGGGGGTGGGATNTGCTGGGTGGGCAACCAGCCTGTAATGAGTGTAAGGCTTATGCCTGGTGGTGAGGCTCTAAAGTGTCCTCAACCACAACTGGAGTGTGCCAATAGGTGGCTCTGCCGCCTGGTGCACTAATGGGTGAAGGGGCTGCCTTTGTTCGCATGGCACCCGCCATTGGTGGAGAAATTGGTAATTGAAAACCCACTAGTGCCATGGAAAATAAAGAAGCACAGGCTGATTAATTCGGCCCCATTGGAGGTTTTCTCTGGTGTACCGATCACTAGAGGTTGGACTCGTGCTGGCAGTGGTTAACTCCATATGCTGGAGGAGGCCAGGTGGTGAGCAGAAACCTACTCTGGTTGTGTTCTGGAGAGACACTAGCGATATGCATAGAACACTGGCCAGACCACATGCTTGGTATCTGCTGTACTTGTGAATCAGGTAGGGGCTTTGGATCTGGTCAACTCAGGTGCTAAGCTGGGACAGCTGCGATGAGAGGGTGTGCACCCTCTTTCCCGCCGATTGGGCGGTCGTAGGGAAGGAATGGCCTTCGGGCTAAGAACACTAAGTAAAAATACAAAAGTACAATGGCTGAGAAGCCTCAATTGTATGTATGTACGCCCATTTCCTCAGAGATACCTTACCGGCACTTCTTGAAGACATACCACTCGACATACATCGTGATATGTGGATTCAGCATGATGGTTGACCTGAGCATTTTGCTTTTGTAGCGAGGCAAGGGTTAAATTAAACGTTTTCAAACCGGTGGTAGGGGCATGGTGGTGTTGCAAGATGGCCAGCTCGGTCCCCCGATACCTCACACCTCTCGATTTTTCCTGTGGAAAACACTGAAAGGGGTGTACAAAAAGGTTCCTACGACGCCAGAAGACTTGCAGGGACGCATTGGGCAGCTTGAAGAGGCATTACACCAGAAACACTTCAGGTCGCTCGCTACATGTGTGTTTACAGTTATATGTCGCTGTCTATATTTAAAAAAATTGAGCACATGCAGTGAAAATACCTAATGTGAAGCATTTCAATCATAACTATGCTCATTTGTACTATGCACGCGGATGCGATTGCATTTATCCTTAGGTTTGGTTTGTTATAGTTTGGTTGTGCATCTGAACGCACTCGTTACTCAGTACAATTAATGGCTAGGAAACAAATCTCCTGAGTTACGCTGGTATCCGAATAAAAAGGAATGTATCGATATCAGACTTGCACTCACATTACCCTTCTTCCCTCTGCTGCGATGCTCTCCTTTGTCCAATATCATATTCCATACCCCTTGTCCCAATAAGTTAAGCACTGCGCTACTTTAAGGAAGCGGTCCTGCCAGGATGAGTATCGGCGTGTGCTGCTTGCTTACAGCTGTGAGTACAGGTCCACTACCCCATGCTACCGGCCCACTTAACTTAATAATAGTTGCACGTTATTTCTTGGCATTTCTGTGTAACTTTCGATCGCATATGCTATAACACTGAATTCCTCTTTGTATGCACTTTCAGATGCCATTGAAATAAATGTATGTTTCCAGCAGTAAAATCATATGTGGTTTAATTATTTCTGTCCACACAGGTGTTACGAATAGTCACTATGCAGGAAATTACTTGCCCCTGTGCATAATTTGATTTAGCAAAAACAGCATTTCGTCATTTGCAACCGTTCCGGAAATTTTGGAGGTGTCCAGAAATGAGGAGGGCAAAACTCCTTTTCAACATGATTGGAGTCGGTTACATGTACAAGATATTCTTTATTAATTTTGTTCCTCTAAGGCAAGTACTTTTCATAATATCCCACATAATATGCTTTTCGGACTCCGCCTTTAAGGGCTTCCACAGCCAATTGCGGAACGCATGTGTCTAGGGCAATAGCTAAACNTATGCTTTTCGGACTCCGCCTTTAAGGGCTTCCACAGCCAATTGCGGAACGCATGTGTCTAGGGCAATAGCTAAACACGTGGAGGAGGAGGAGGGGGGAGGGGTGCAGAGGCCGAATTCTTGCAACTGTGCAGTGTCTGCACCGCGCGGCACGAGAGCTNATATGCTTTTCGGACTCCGCCTTTAAGGGCTTCCACAGCCAATTGCGGAACGCATGTGTCTAGGGCAATAGCTAAACCCGTGGAGGAGGAGGAGGGGGGAGGGGTGCAGAGGCCGAATTCTTGCAACTGTGCAGTGTCTGCACCGCGCGGCACGAGAGCTCGAGCTCGGGAGAGTACGAGCTTGGGAGAGTACGAGCTTGGGAGAGTCTTTGACTAGGCACCAAACAGAGAGGTAGCCTTTGGTGCTGGATAAGAGTTCGATTGAGTTTTCGCGAAGAATGCGGGTTAAGCCTAGGTAGATAGACTTGGCCTGGCTTAGCGCGTCGATGTTTATTTACGTCGATTTGAGAGCCATGGGGAAATGCAGAAAATGCGCGCGAAATGGCTGTAATGCAGTGCAGTGCAGTGCAGTACAGTGCAGTGCAGTGTTTGGCGAGTTGTGTAGTAAGCCCAGCCATTGGAGGCGCTGCCCCTTTCTCGACGGACGAAACGGGCACGCGAGGTCAGCGAGGAACGAGACAATCGTAATATAGTAGCTGGTAAGTTAGGTTTTGATGTAAGATGCCTTGAAGTTGACGACAGGTGGAAGTTATTATGTTTTAGATCATTTTATGTGGGCTTCTCAGGCTTGGTTTAACCCGGGCTTAGTCAAATCCAGGCTTAATTGTGATTTTCTGTTTAAATGATGTTTTGCACAGCGAGTGAAAGGAGACTGTCTCTCATAATTAAATAATTATTGATGTGCTCTATCTAAAATCTGTTAAGAAAAACCTTATGCAATAAAACAAGAATTTATTATTGAGATAAGAATTGTTACATTATTTTGTTGACTAGACACCGCTCCCCCAAAATCCCTTCATTACCTACCTTATTATGTTATGTATGGGTTGCAGATATGGTAATGATAAGAGGAAGCAGACTGCATCGTGTAGGTATATATTTATCAGCTAATAGATTAAAGGATCCCCTTTTATATTTGTTACATCTTTGTGATAAATATTTTCTAATTTATTTACATTAGAAAGATTTTAATTATATTCTCCTTGTTTTTTTTTATATTATAATTTTTTAAACCTAAACCATTTAGTTTTTTATTTATGCATATTCATTAAAATTCTTTATACGTTTTAAGAACCTGTATTACTTTTTCTTGATTAAAAAATTGTATTTTTAAAATTTTTGTAATAAATGTTATTAAATATAATTAATACATTTTCTAGACAAATGTAATTGTAATGTAAAAATATTCAATTTAAGAAAAGTTTAACTTAAAAATTACATAACACTAATGCAGATAGTATTTCTAAAGTAAAGAGCATAAGGAGATACAGAAGCAAAGCGCAGGGGCTACACAGTAAGAGAGACGTGCCTCACCCAAGTCCTTGCTGCTCTCGTCTCGCCGGAACAGCTTGGTCAGCATGTTGAGGACAGAGCTCTTCCTCTCCGGCTGTGTGCCCGAGAAGCTGCTAGCGTTGATACTGCTCGTCGACCCTCCCTTCTTACTCTTCATGATCTTCATGGGGTGTGTCTCCCTGCGGTTCACGCCTGACTCCGCGTCCTCTAGCTGAATACATGCACACACATCATACACGTATATGCTGATGTAGAATCACTTCGTCGCTGGGAAGAAAAAAAGAGCGACAATGAGTTATAACTACCGCTGTGATCCTCGCAACAAGATCTATAATGGGGCAAAGCGGCATACCCCTAAAAGCATTAGTTACTGAGATACAGCTTGTCTGAGACATAAATGTATCTCAGAATGAGTGAAACATTATGATTAACTGGCGTATCTCAAGATACAACAGTTTGTCATCCTAATGAAATAGAAATGTACTGTATGGTAACTGGTTTAACTCGAGATACATCACTCTGCACATTGGCTTGTTTCATCATGCTGTTCTATATGAGATATGTCTTTGTTATAACAATGATTTTAATTTCAACTTTTTGTGTGTATATTGCGTGTATAGTGTGTAGTTATAGATTGTGTAGTTTGTGTAATTCACGCGACTTTTTGTTTTGCTCGAGACTTTGATGTGAACATTTCTGCAGTTGACGTGACCACAATGGATGTGCTAGTGAAATGGGATGACACGACATTAAATGTTGTTTCATCGATGAAACTTGAAATTGTGGAAGCTGAAAACTGTGTGTTGTAGGGAAAAGAGTGTGTATGTTTTGGAAACTAACAAATAAATATTATTTCGGAACTATAGTGGACACTGAAAAACCAAGTACGTTATGTGAATTGCAAGAGGATTGTGATGAGCTGCCTTTAGCAACATTAGTAAAATCTAAAGGAAAATTTAAAAACAAGAAGGCAGAAAATGGAAAAGAAATCACATCACCAGAAATGGCAGGAAACACAGTTGGAACCGCATGTCAAGTCCTTGTGCTTGGATGTGGAGACCAAAATGGAATATTGTGTAAAAGCAATAAACCAGCAGTTTCTAAAAATGAAGACAAACAATCCTAAGTTGAAGGTACTGGTAATGAGAGTGAGGATCCAGTAGATGACAGTGATGCAGATCCAACAAATTACCTTAATGAAGGACGTGTTCCAGATTGTGATGTAGAAATTTGGAGTTCATGCCATAAATGTTTGACTCTTCTCTGTTACAGCCACTTCATAAATGCATAGCCAAGCAGTAACTCCCACGTACCACATTAAATGAGTAGGAAAAGGTCACATAGACATCAGCCCCAACAGACAGTGTCATTACCACTTTGAGGTCAGCAGACCACGACAACCAAGCAAAGTTAGAAGTGAGTTACTTACCGCTGCAGGTTCTGTTGGCCTCTGTGTTCCATCTCACTACCATTCTAGAGGCCAACATGACAATGGACACGCTTATTGCGTTCTACAACGTTCAGTATTGGCTGGTCATCAGTTACTATGGCGCCGAGTTGATTTTGTCCCAATAAAATGTCTTTATTTGTGTAAAAATGTTTTACAATCGCACCTGTACTTTGGCAGAGATGTAACAAAAATATTTTTGTAGTCAGGAAAGTTATAGATACTGAGCTGTAGAGTTGCAAGATCCTGTTAAACACAGGCAGTACAACAACTGCATGCAAATGCTAGTTTTCTTTTCCAATGACAAAG
Source organism: Clitarchus hookeri (assembly GCA_002778355.1). Classification (NCBI taxonomy): domain Eukaryota; kingdom Metazoa; phylum Arthropoda; class Insecta; order Phasmatodea; family Phasmatidae; genus Clitarchus; species Clitarchus hookeri. The sequence goes on along the minus strand of NQII01005717.1, from coordinate 79,511 downwards.
AAATGTTTACAAATTTTTGCTCGAGCTACTCTTGAGCGTAGTTCTTAAAGTGTTAAATATCCAACCACTTGTAGAATTTGTTGGTGAAGGATTTCCGAAGGACGAAAGAGAACTACCTAGAAGAAAGAAACCATGAGAAAACAAAATATAAGTTGCACATGAAAGATGAACCAAAGGAATGGAGTATACTAGTTCAAATAGTGGCAAGACTATTCCTACCAGGACATTGAAGCCAATATGCAATGGGATTTCATGTATTAAGCTAGGCAGACAGTGTTATACTTTCTCAGAAGATGCAAGAAAAAACTCTCTCTGCGTATTATAGCACTACAAGTTTGCAGCTTCAGAGGGAATACATTGTACGGAATGTGAAAAAGAAGCACCAAAACAAAAAAAACCTCAAAAAAAGAAACATCTAGACGAAACTTGAGCCAATATTATTATTTACCTAAAATGGGCGAGACTGATGTAATGGTTTGTAAGACCATGTTTCTAAATACACGTAGTATTTCTGAAATAACTGTGCATACAGCTATGGAAAAGAAGAATGAATGTGGCGCAGTTGGGAAAGAGAAACGCGGAGGCAGACCAGAATCACTGCATGAACAAGATCAAGCAAGAAGGGAAGCCATACTGAAACAGACTTCAAGGTTCCGGCGCATGGAGTCCCACTACTGTAGGAAACACTCCACGAGAGAGTATTTGCATGCCGATTTGAACAAACAGAAAATGCGAGATATGTTTTTTCAAGAGCATAAAGACTAAAATATAACAGCCAACTACAAGACATATTGTGATTTTTGAAGAGACAAAACATGTCATTTTTCCATCTCAAAATAGACAAATGTGGCTTGTGTGAAACTTACAGGAAAGGCGATGTTGACAAGAAGGCAGAGATGCACGCAAAATTCGATGATCACCAATGGCAAAAACAGGCTATAAGGGACAAGCAAAGGGAAGCGGAATAAGTCAATGATCCTAAGAATGTATGTGAAACAATTGAATTGTATAAAGTCATATTTTTACCCAAAACAAATGTCAGCATGATCTTCTACAAACATAGATTTGCCTATTGCAATCCCACTATATATGACCTGAAATATAAGCAGTGTCATTGCTTTATCTGGCACGAAGGTATCGCAAAACGGTATTGATGCAAAGTTGCAATGCGTCTTAGACATTATCTTCAAGAAAGATACAATGACCCTATGCTTCTTCATGCTGTCTGTAACTCCAAGAACATTGATAGAATTTCCCATCATTTGTTTGAGCCATATCATGGAGAGAATGAAGGAGATTCGGCACATAGTTGCATAAACACCGCAATTGAAGCTGCTGCAGATGCATATGTACCATCACAGCTAGTCCCAATTTCCCGACTACCAAGGCGAAATAACCCATATGTCGTCCATTCACTGCAGAGTGGTGACTTCTATGACTACAAGACCTTGGCACATGATCTACACATACTGTCTGTGAGGTTTGATGACAAAGGTGATCCAGTAGATTGAACTACTGAGCGTCAAGTTATGTTATAGAAAAGTCACAGTAACAAAGTTTTCTTTGCAGACTTCCGCTTAATATAAGAGTACCGGTTTATCACACTGAAATGTGGTTTCGCTTCATTAGTGTCGTACACATCTGTGGCTAAACTTCACGAGAATCCAACCAAGTTTTGTGATTTGATGGCACTCTGCCGTGGTGACACGCCCGTTGTTTCATTGCCAGAACACGTATTGTTCTACGAGCCCTTGCCTCATCAGTAAACTTACTACTTAGTGTTCCATGCTGTACATTCAGCTGTAATTACAGCTACACTGGCTGTCTTCGTAGGTGTCTTTTCTCTGCCACCCACTCCACATACAGCTACAATGCACACAGTAACTGTATTTAAAGCTACAATGGGCGTCTTACAAAGTAGTTGGTCATTATGTTTCACACCTTAAGATTCTGCTGACGACTATGGAGATTTTTAAAGCCAGTGTTATGGTTTTTAGACTGAACTCGTTCATGATATTTTATTAATGCATGTTTTTATAATACTTTTGTCTTACGAGAGTGACTAGTGAATCACATACTTTCCTTTTGTTTACTGATTCAAGCAAGCAGTCTGCATGTTTATTTGACTTTTTAATTTAAATCATTTTTAAGTCAGCATCTCAGCTGCTGATCAACGCTATTGTATCCTGCATTAAAAAACTACTTCTAACTCAAAAACAGTAGAGTGCTCAGTAAACATTCATAAGTTAAGACACCTTGCGATCCCTAGGGTGTTGGGCACGAAATATATAATTTTATATTTCAACTATACACTTGCTCTGTTTGAGTTGAGGTGAGATGCTGTAAACTAACAACAATCACTTTATATGAAGTTAAACAGTATGTTGTATCTATGGCGTAACTCAAGAGTGACATGCCATCTTTACTATTTACAGGAAAACCAGGTGGCGTATCTCTCTTTTTTTAAAATTATACTGCAGTAAAACAAGACATATTGAAACGATATTTGCGTGTCGGAAACGTTACCTCATTAGCTATAATTATAAACTCCTTCCATTGCGATAGCTTTCAACAACACTGTGACACAGCAGAAGAATGCATTTAAAAAAAACTTCGAATTATTGTCCTGAATAATGAAGAATAGTGAGATACGCCACTTTGTCTTCACAGAGCCGACGATTCAACATACATATACAGAAATGTCCACCCCCAAAATTTCCGCAGCGGTTGCAGATTACTAGACCTAAATGCAGTTTTTGCTAAATGATAGTACGTACAGGGGCGAGTAATTGCTGCATAGTTCCTACTATTCGTAACACGTGTATTGACAGATAAATTTAACCAATTATGATTTGTTAACTGGAAACATGCATTGTTTTCAATGGCACCTGAAAGTAGGTGCAGAGAGAAATTCAGTTACATAGCATTTGTAATGGAAAATATCGCAGAAATGAAAAGAAATAATGTGCAAATATGACTAGGCTTAAGTTAGGTGGGATGGTAACAAGGAGCAGAGGACCTGCACTCACAGCTGTAAGCAAGCAACACGCAACGTGATTCATCCTTACGGGACTGTTTCCTGTAGGAGCCCAGCACCAGTCCTAGTAATCTGTTGTGGTAAGTGGTGTCAGTGTGTGGCTTTGCGTATGCAATCGAGTTCACGAATAAGAAAAAACTGGTTGAGTTACTTATTTACGGCGAGTTTGGCAGAAATGCCAAGCTAGCCGTCTAAATGTATGGTGAAAGGTATCCTAATATGACACCCATCTCATGGCAAACGATACAAAGAATTTGCACAAGTATCTTATCACAGGGCGATTGGAATTCTACAACAGGTGTGCGACGAAAAACTGCTACGGGCGAGGTGCAGCAACACGATGTGTTGGCACGTGTCGATGCAAACCACTCATGTGGATACGCAATAACTTTCCAGGTACGTAGAGATAAGTAAAACAGTTGTGATACGGATAATGCGCCAACGGAAATTCCATCCATATCACCTAGCTCTTCATCAGGCATTACATTAAGTTTATTTCCAACAGCGTTTACAATTTTGTAGGTTTTCTCTGATGTATGTACGGGATTACTGAAATTTTCTGAATGAAACGATGAAACGACTTTCACCAACCATGGGCGCGTAAATGTACGAAATATGTACTACTAGAACTACTGGGCGACTGAGAAACCACATTGGGTCCGGCATGTGGAGCACCAGTAACAGTGGAGAGTGAACGTGTGGTGTGGAATCATTTAAGACTATGTCATAGGGCCATACTTCATTGAATGGACAGTGTCCAGCTGTACTTACACTCATTTCCCCCGAGAGATCATATCAGCACTTCTGAAAGACAAACCACTCGTCATGTCATGATAAATGGTTTCAGTATGACTGTTGTCTTGCTCATTTTGCTTTGGGGGTGAGGCAAGTGTTAAATGAAATGTTTCCAAACTGGTGGTTAGGGCATAATGGCATAAGATGGCCAGATCACTCCCCCATCATCACACCTAGATTTTTGTCTGTGTGGGAACACTGAAGGATAGGGTGTACAACACGGTTCCAAAGACGCCATATGGCATTAAATAGTAAATACACTGTGGCAGTTTGGAGCGACATTACACCACAAACATTTCAGGCAGCTTGCCTCTCTCTACATGTGTGTTTACAGATGTGTATTGCAGTCGATGGTAAACACCAGTGGCGTGTGGTGAACGTTTGCAAGGTAAGCTGGTGTTAGCTGTATGCTTGCTAATTTACACTTCCACCACTACGACATAGCAGCTGACACCACAGGACGCATGTAATGGGTCCCTTGCTGCTCGCTCGTGAGTGGTCGGAATACATTCAGTTTCCCAAGGCTGCACAGTGGTTATTGTTTCCTGCTGCATGCACCGAGAATGTACAACAGTGAGCAAGCACCAGCTTACCTTGCAACACACGCCACTGGTAGACACTTCCAGCACATGCTGTAAAAAGACCTAATGTGAAGCATTTCAACCAATTTTCACTATTTTCACTGATTTGGCTCGATTGTCACCGTTTCAGATTTGTAGTGTACGATGCCCGATCACCAGTGGTCTTCATCACTGGCATCCCTGCAACCAGCGGCCCTGCCATTTATAAATGCCAATTGCTATAGGAAGTGGTCATGCCAGGATGAGTCATGGCGCATGTTCACGCATGCTGTAGTACAGGTCCACTGCCCCATTCTACCGGCCCACCTAACTTAATCACACATTATTTGTGTGTGTTATGCGATACTTTCCATTTCAAATGCTGTATCACTGAATTCCTCTCTGCACATACTTTCATCTGTCATTGAAATAAATTAATGTTTTTCGTTAACAAATAATACGTGCTTCAATTTATCTGTCCAAACAGTCATTATGCTGCAAATTACTAAACCTAGCATGTACTATCATTTTGCAAAAACAGCCTTTCGTTAATCTACAGTCATTGCAGAAATTTTGGGGGTGTCCACGTTAGGCGGACCAATCTGTACATAACGATGTTAAAAAATACATTATACACATACAACATATACATACATGCACATGTATACAAATATTTATCAGGACTGAAGAATAGTTAACAGTTTAATAGTNCACATACAACATATACATACATGCACATGTATACAAATATTTATCAGGACTGAAGAATAGTTAACAGTTTAATAGTTCAGTAGGTAAAGTGCATATATTTAACGTAGATAGATATGGGTCTACTGATGTTTGCATAATTATTCTTCGCGACAGGGTATTCAAAGTAATGCTGATGTATGTCGCATATTTTATTTCTCGGGCATGCGAAACCAACAGAACCATTTATAAAACACGTATGCTTTATTTAAACTAACAATAAGAATAAAATTCTCAATACATTATTTCAAAAAGTAATTAAGAGCGAAGTAATATTCCAGCTTTAATATTAATTCAAGTCATACGAATATCATGTGTCACTTTCTTTGAAATCTCAACCTTAGTTCAAGGTAGTTATGGTATAAATACTTTCATTTTATAATTCCAATTTCACTGCCAAAATTAAGACAAAACTACGGACAAAGCTCACATAAAATTCATATGCAATTTTTCTGTTATTTTGACGATATAAATAAATATTTTCAGCTATACTCAAACATATTACATTCGTAATATTTAAAAATTCTATGATATGTAAACTCATTGTCAAAAACATTTGCACCCACAAGGAAGTAACCTACAGGAATGAAATATGGTTTGTAGGTTTAACACTGTGAGACATGCAAATTATTAACGTTAAATGCTATGCCACACAAGTGACACGAACAAAAACATACTTTATCTTTGTACCACCTTATTGACTATATATGACCATCCCAGCCAGCATTCTTTCATTTTGACTCATGCTGTTGTATCCATAGTACCCTTTAAAAGTGTAGTATGCCTCTGAGACGAGTTCGACAGTACTTCAAACAGTTNCATGCTGTTGTATCCATAGTACCCTTTAAAAGTGTAGTATGCCTCTGAGACGAGTTCGACAGTACTTCAAACAGTTAGAGATTTTCGAGATATGTCACTTCGAATGGCTACAAGAAACAAAATGTAAATTGACCACATTGCACTCCATACAGGTCTTGCAGATATTATCACAGCATGATGTTGGTGCTAGTGGACAGATGTCATGCACACACGACATGCAGAATCAGGGAGACCGCCACGAACCAACCCAGGAAGAACATACAGTTTCCTGGCATGTGCGAAGAGCCTCAACTAGTAAGATAGTGGAAGATCAGGTAGAAGTGGTGCCCACGCTGCAGTACTATGTGAGTACCAGTACCATTGGCAGAGGACTTCCCGATGCGGGATTACATGCACGCAGACTATTACGACTACCATTGGCAGAGGGCTGAAGGATGTGGGACTACATAACAACAGACTGTTACGTCGACTGTCATTGGCAGTGGGCTGAAGGATGTGGGACTACTTACACACATACTCTTACGACGACTACCATTGGCAGATGGCTCGCACTTGCAACCAGGCAGTGGTTGAGGAAGGTAGCGCTTCCTCTTCTGGCCTGGCCTCGCTACCCCTCAGGTAGCCTGGTCAGCTACCACTGCTCTAGGAGTGCCTAGGCACACTTGGATGGATAAAGGTAAGTCTCACAGCGAAGGGGAGGCGTCGGCCTCCTCTTCCTCGGTCGCACAACACACCACACAATGGCAGACGCCCAGTAGGAAACATACTGCACCAGTAACCAATCAGACACCACTCCGGGTAGAACTACCAATAGAAAACGCTTTTTCACCACTCCTCTGTNCATGCTGTTGTATCCATAGTACCCTTTAAAAGTGTAGTATGCCTCTGAGACGAGTTCGACAGTACTTCAAACAGTTCGAGATTTTCGAGATATGTCACTTCGAATGGCTACAAGAAACAAAATGTAAATTGACCACATTGCACTCCATACAGGTCTTGCAGATATTATCACAGCATGATGTTGGTGCTAGTGAACAGATGCNGCCTCTGAGACGAGTTCGACAGTACTTCAAACAGTTCGAGATTTTCGAGATATGTCACTTCGAATGGCTACAAGAAACAAAATGTAAATTGACCACATTGCACTCCATACAGGTCTTGCAGATATTATCACAGCATGATGTTGGTGCTAGTGAACAGATGCCATGCACACACGACATGCAGAATCAGGGAGACCGCCACGAACCAACCCAGGAAGAACATACAGTTTCCTGGCATGTGCGAAGAGCCTCAACTAGTAAGATAGTGGAAGATCAGGTAGAAGTGGTGCCCACCCTGCAGTACTCTGTGAGTACCAGTACCATTGGCAGAGGACTTCACGATGCGGGATTACATGCACGCAGACTATTACGAATACCATTGGCAGAGGACTGAAGGATGTGGGATTACTTACACACATACTCTTACGACAACTACCATTGGCAGATGGCTCGCACTTGCAACCAGGCAGTGGTTGAGGAAGGTAGCGCTTCCTCTCCTGGCCTAGCCTCGCTACCCCTCAGGAAGCCAGGTCAGCCAAAACTGCTTTAGGTGTTCCTAGGCACACTTCGATGGATATAGGCGAGTCTCACAGCGAAGGGGAGGCGTCGGCCTCCTCTTCCTCGGTCGCACAACACACTACACAATGCGGCCCAATAGGAAACATACTGCACCAGTAACCAATCAGACACCACTCCGGGTAGAACTACCAATAGAAAACGCTTTTTCACCACTCCTCTGTGACAAAGAAGAAGACTTATCAGACAATAGTCATGACAGCTCTAAAGGGGCTGAACTAGAAAACAGTAAGATTAAATCTAATCTCGCGCCTGCAGTTTATATACCTGACACTTCGAAAATAAGATTTTTAAATCGGACTTTTGCCCAACATTATTTCGTGAAAATCACAATAACCAACAAACAACACCTGAAGGTGCTGGTATTGTTGGACGACTACACTTTTCTCTGTCGCAAGGTACAAAAATTCACAGTACAATATTACACACACGCCCAAAAAATTGAAAAACCGAACAAGATAGTCATAAAAGGACTACCACACGGCTTAGAAACACACCGAATAGAGAAACGGCTCAGACAGAACAAATTTACACCAATCCACGTTTGGAAATTTAGGACACCTGCTGATGCACCTGCAGTCTATGGGGCTGTAGTGCAAAAGCACAAAGATCACGACATTTTGAAACTAACCACACTTTTCTCTATGCCAGTGCGTGTAGAAATGTACAAACATCGCCCTGGGGATGTGGTACAGTGCAGGCGTTGCTGTGCACTGGGCCACACTCAGAAGTACTGCACACTCAAGCCAGTCTGCCTTTTGTGTGCTGGAGATATGCAAGGGCAGACTGTCCTATCACAGAACACGACAACACAAAGTGGCAACGTACACTTTGCAAACAAACTGGACACTCAGCGGCATGGAAACAGTGCCAGGTTATACAAAAACACATAGAAACACGAAAACAATGGATGGCACCAAAACCTGCCAAACCACTACGAGACACTCAACAGAAACCTCAGGAGAAAACGCAAACAAATGTTCAGTCGGAGACTGAATTTCCAGTACTCGAAAACCCATACACAGAACAAGCACCTACACAACAGCAGGCAGGAAAACCACAAAAACATAGGAAAAGACACAACAACACGACAGAAAATGCGACCATGTTGNACACAAACAAATGTTCAGTCGGAGACTGAATTTCCAGTACTCGAAAACCCATATACAGAACAAGCACCTACACAACAGCAGGCAGGAAAACCACAAAACCATAGGAAAAGACACAACAACACGACAGAAAATGCGACCATGATTGCAGATATGCAGNAACAACACGACAGAAAATGCGACCATGTTGGCAGATATGCATGAACTGGCCGCTTTTCTGCAAGAGATAAATTTTGTAGCTTTAATGGAACACTTAAGGCCTGTAATCGTACAGGCGAAAAACATGACCACACTACAGGAGAAGCAGATGCTACTCCTTACAGCACTCGCCACTCTACCTAAATAAATACTTTAGGGTAACACCAACACAACTAATTATTTAACTTTGCTAAAACAATAAGTTTTTATTAAATACAGTAACACATAAGTGATATTAACACTTTCTCATCTCGGAACTTCCTGATTGGATAGTGACGAGAAGTAATACACCAATGAACACACTTCTCTCTCGAAGCCATCTGATTGGTGCGCGACGAGGAGAGCCACACAGCTATAAAAACACCGCGTTTTGCTCTCAACATTCAGTCGTTCGCAGACAACGAGAGACAACACACAAATAGCCCCAACCACCACTCGAGTTCCAGGTCAGTCGAGGTAGGGGTCGGGGGGCTAACTTTTACTTTCACTTAACTTAGTTAATTTAATTATATAATACTACAAAAAAACAATAAAAACTATTAAAAAAATACAAAAAAACATATACAATATATATATATATATATACACAGTGAAATCCCGATATTTCGCATCCCGATTATTCGTATATCCCGCTAATTCGTACAAATTTGCCGGTCCCTTGAGAAAATCCCTTTAATTCGTAAAAAAAACAATGCATTCCGGTCCCCTCGATAATACGTATTTATTTTGGTGCTCGAGCTCAATTAAAACGTCTTATAATTCTTATTTACAACTTAAAAATCTCGTTAACTCGTAATGTTTAAACCCTGGACTGTAAACCAGCTCTAGATTTATGCAATTAGGGCAGGGTAAAAAAGACCGGAAGTGTACGAGCAGAGCGAGTGAAAAGTAAGAGGGTTTGAAGGGAAGGTAATAACGCCGAGTAGGCTGTGAGGCGATGTGTCTGTGATTCTCAGAACTAAGAGGCGCCTTGCTGTCCGGTCTACGGTTATGAGAGGGTAGGAAGGAGCAGAGCGAGTGAAAAGTTAGTCAGTTCGGTCTTAGCCATGCCTCCAAAAAGGGTTAATAAGTGTCTTTCCATTAAATAAAAAAAGAAATCATTACCGCCGTGGCCGATGGTGATAAACAAATTGACGTGTCCAAACGTGATAACGTTCCTCCTTCCACAATAACATCAATTCTGAGGAACAAGGACAAGATCGCCTCCCAGACATCGGACAGCAAAGTAAAGCGCTTTAAGACTGGTGAGTATCCACAACTAGAAGAGAATTTAAAAAAGTGGTTTGCGCAAGCACGGAATTCGAATGTACCAGTTGGAGGAAACATTTTAAGAGAAAAAGTAAAAGTTTTCGCAGAAAAAAATGGGAATTAAAGACTTTCGTGCAAGTGATGGTTGGTTTGATAGGTTTAAAAAAAGGCACAGCATAAAATTGAAGAAGCTTAGTGGGGAAAGTGCGAGTGTATCGGCCGACGTTTGTTCTGAGTGGAAAGACGAATTGGGAGAAATAATCGATTCTTATGAGCCCAACAACATTTTTAATGCCGATGAGACGGGGTTATTTTATAAGTGTCTCCCCGACCGATCAATGTGTTTTAAGGAAGAAAAGTGTCATGGCGGAAAAAATAGTAAAGAACGTGTAACCATATTGTTGTCGGCCAACATGGATGGATCTGAGAAATTAAGACCGCTCATGATAGGCAAATCAGCCAAACCAAGATGTTTTAAAAGCATAAAAACTTTTCCGATGACCCATCGTGCAAAAAATTAAGCGTGGATGACGGGCGAATTATTCAAGGAATGGATACGATCAGTGAATGCTAATATGGAGAAAAGCCAGCGAAAAAAATGCTGCTTTTCATGGATAATTGCACGGCCCACAACAATACCCCACCACTCAGTCATGTTAATGTTGTGTTTTTGCCTGCCAACACTACTTCTAAGCTGCAGCCTCTAGACCAGGGCATAATTAAAACGTTCAAAACCTTTTAGGAAGTAGTGATGCAACTCCTTGATAGCATCGAGGATGGGGAGGATAATAAAATCACCTTATTTTCAGCCATTAACATTGCTCACAGGGCGTGGCAAAGTGTTAGCGAAAGCACAATAAAAAACGGTTTTCGTGCTGTGGATTCACGAAGGTGGAACTTTCATCAGCAGTTACTGAATAAGACTTAGAATGCCCTGTGAATTGGAATCGTCTTCCTCAAAATGAAGAAAATTCTATAACGTTTGAAGATTTCGTTCATTTTGACGTTGGCCTAGGGGTAGCGGGGATTCTAACTGATGACGAAATTTTGGCTCCATCTTAGGATATTGAAGGTGAAGGTGATGACGAAGATGATGTGCTGACAATTACACTTAAAGTGGCTAAACAATGCATCAACAACGTGCGCCATTTCTTAGCGAAATCAGACGTTGGCGATGAAGTATTTTCTGCTTTGAACATGCTTGACAAAGCCATCGACAATACCCGTCTGCAAGGCTTGCACCAAAAGAAAATTACAGATTTTTTTAAACTTAAATTTTTTATGTGCTTTTTATTGATGTAATTATTGATTTATATATAGTAATATGTAAACATAATATGTAGCCATGCGTTTATCATTACATATTAATGCAAATTTGCATTAATCTCGTTACGTATTTTTTTTTTTTGCTCTCGATTATTGGTAATCCCGCTAATTTGAATATCTCGATAATTCATATTTAACATTCAGTCCCTTGACAATACGAATTATCGGGATTCTACTGTATATATATACGAACACATATATACAATATAATTTTTATTTTTTATCTCAACTTAAATTAATTCCAAATAATAACGCACTGACCTGTCAGTTTGTTGCAGGTTGGGAAGAGGACGACTTGGGAAAGAGGGGCCCTATTGGTACTGGGTTCAGAGACTGGTGCTAGGGGCCCCTCCAACTCTAATCCATTTTTAAGGGTTTTTACTTTATGTGATACACTTGGAATCTATTAATCGTACCCCGATGGAGACCTGTATAGGGCACATCGGGAGACTAGAGCTACTCACACAAAATACACTAATAGCACACTTGCAAACAACTTACAACTGTTAGACATACCCACACGACACAACATTCACTCCAGCCGGGAGGCTGGAGGGGAGCTTCACTCCCCCGCCGAAAACACGTAAACGTAATTGAATTTTAAATAGGCAACATAAAATTACTCGCCTAAATAAGGGCCCGGTGCCCAAAGCCCCACAGTACACAGCCCCTGCCGCCGACCCAATGATTTGAGAAAGTGTCAGGGTGAATTTGCTTCACAAACACCTAGTGAGTTATGGGAGTTTCGGCTTCCGGTCTCACAACACTAAATGCCATCCGGTGGCGAATGAGGGTTCGGCGGCGGCAGATGGCTGCACGATGTGGGACAACATGCACACTGATTGTTACGACGACTATCATTAACATTTATGTCGTCACAGCCTGCAATAATGTCGTGACCGATTGTCAAGGTTCATTCAAAATGGCAACATGTTATCTTCTGTGTTGAATACTGATTTTGTTTTGGTAGCAATGACCTATACATCCATGTGTGGAGGCAATGCGTACAGCGTCAAAATGAGCGGTTTGTTGATACACATCACACATCCAGTTGGCCTGGTGTCTTAGCACGGGATGCGATTTTGTACACTCTAAGCTCGAATCACTCGTATAAATCAGTGAAATAACATTCACTGAAAGTCAGGTAAATAAGTTACTGCTGACTGGAAAATCTAGGAATAACTGGTAACTTATGACAGTGAAATTCTTCACATTCAGTGGGAATCAAATAAATCAGCGAAATTAAGCCATCATATTAATTAGTTATCAGGCACTGATCTCATTTGCTCAATTTTCACTATTTTCACTTATTTGGCTTAATTATCCCTGTTTCAGATTTATTTTGAATGATGTCCAATCACCAGTGATCATAATCACTGGTATCCCTGCAACCAGTGGTCCTACCATCCATAAACACAAATTGCCAATGGTGTATTCCACTAGGACAATGCTCGTTCTCACACCGCTGCCTTCTCAACCTTGAAGATATGGACACTCGTGTCCAGCCGCATTACCAACAGGAAATGCGTGGGATGCTATTCGTCGCTCCATTGCTATTCCATTCCTATCGCAAAATTTGCAGGAACAGAGAATATTCAAGCTGCATGGAATGGAATATCATAGTAAATTATTAGAGACCTCTGCAACTTCTATGCCATGATTTTCCAGTATTTCTTGACAGAAATGGTAGTGGAATAAATATTGTTCATACCAGTATAAATATGCAACAATTTCTTGTTCTTGGTAACATTTGCCTTCCGAATAACACTGCAATCACGCACAACCTTGTGTGTGCAACTATTTATAGAATGAAGAATGTAATATTAAGTTTGCTATAATGTCCATTTCTACACACTAAGATGATGCTGTATGGTATATGCCTTGGGCAGCATAGGGGAGTAGTAAGGGTCTGGGGGGGGGGCACTGACCTCTATGTCCACAATGTCGTCGACAGTGGCGAGAGCCTCCTCCATGACGGTCTCGAGCGGCATGAACTCTGCCTGCTCGATAGACACCTCGACGTTCTCGGTGGAGGGCGTGGGCGGGCCCGTCTGGTACTGCTTGGAGGCGGCGTTGTAGGGCAGCTCGGCGGGGAACACCTCGTCCCAGTACTGGTCCCTCACCAGCTCCGGGTGCTCCTGGTGCATCTCGTCCACTATCACGTACGACACCTGCACCCGCTACAGCCTTACACCATGGCTCCATGCAGCACAATAAGACACACAGCTGGTCACTTTTTCAATGCACCCTCTGCACCCCCTCCTTTTTTACCTAGTCAATGATACATTATTTTCGTGTTCACATACTGCAAAAAAAGACAATCTCATACATTAAAAGAAAACAAAATATGATCTTCGAACGATGCTTTCGATGGGGGTGAGTGATGAAACACAAAATTATTATTTCAGACATGCACCATTGTAGAGCTAAGATGCCAAGGAAACACAAAGGATGACCTTAGAAACATATACGAAAACAAGTCAAGATTCGTGATTGGCCTATAGCCCCAGGCAGACGCCACTCACAAACACACTCCAGCACAAGAGTGGCTGGGCGACACGAGCATCATGCTGAAGCTGTGTTTCTAATGTCATCCCCAGTTTTCCTTGGCGACATAACTCTGCAATTGTGTATGCTCGAAGTAATTGTTCATTTAATCAAAAAACCTGAACATGAAATTCACAAATCAAGACATGAGGAATATTTTTAATATTTTGTGAAAGTACAAAGGGAAAGCAGAAATATTACGACAGTCTTTACCAGAGTGTCAAGAAAGTTGTTAAAGCAATCTTTGAATTTTTTTCGGGAATACTTGATGAAACCAATATTTAGAATCACGGTGGCAGGAATGTGAATTTTTGCTAAGGTGTCCTTGTAGCTCTTGTCTAACTTTTTTAATGAGCGGGTATTTCATCATTCTAGTAAGTGAACTTCTCCAAAAACAGAAACAAAGCACTTAAATTTCTTAGAACACTAACAAAATTGGTACATGTATTTTGATATAAAGGTTACATCTGATCTTCCAACTGGACCACTGTATTTATTTGTGGCATGCAGTTGTTTGTCATGAATTCTGCTGATTACATGTGGAGAGACAAGTAAGACATTGGATACATCTTCCTACGTCACAGTTCGACATAAATCCATTATGCGTCTGCCAATTTTAGCGAACACTCCATCTATAAAAAAAGGCCTAGGGCTGTGCTACAATTGAAACATTCACGAGCATATCAACAACAGTAAGCATATCAATAACAGTAACAGATCAACTCATATCTTCACTGGTGCTTGTCTCCTCTTATCATTCTCTNCAACAGTAAGCATATCAATAACAGTAACAGATCAACTCATATCTTCACTGGTGCTTGTCTCCTCTTATCATTCTCTGTGAAAACTAAACAATTAATGGGGAAAGAAATAATCTGTAAGGAGAACTTAGAAACATTTTTAAAACAAATTACTGAGAAAAGTTATTTATATGACAAGTTAGCAAACTTTAGCAAAACACACCCCTAACATTTTATTAGTTTGTAAGTGAAAACATATTGGAGAAGAAATAAATACATAGGGCTTTAAAATGTCAGTTGTACCAAACATGTTTTATTACAGTTGTGGCAAATACTCCTGATGAAGCTGTCGGCGGATTACAATATGTAGTTTTATGCTTTAACTTTGAATTAAATCATGAAGTTTACATTTGTTGTGATAAACTTAATTTGATTTAGGCTCATTTTGTATTGTGTACATACTATTAAGAACTGGTATAAGAGTAAAATATGTACGATTGAAACAATTTCATGAAAGACATTATACGTATACCTTAGTATCGCCACGAACGTGGCGGTAAAAGTCACAAATACCAGAGCTGATTTGAATTACCTAAATAATTCACAATATTACAAAAATTTATACATCTATATCTTTCACAATTTACTATTAATTATATTATACTCCTCAGTGCAAATAATACATAATAAATCATTTTTATTCACATTAATACATTTAATTATTACATAATTCGTGTTAAAAATGACAGTCCAATGCTCTAAATCAATTAAGGTGCACCGATGTGCCAGGTCTCATGTACTCCACCTACACTCCGAAGCCATAGTGGATTACAAACACCGCAGCACTTATTCCAGAGCACCCAGATGACTCCCCGAAATCGCCTCAGGCACATAAGTCGTGTTTGTATGCTCCCAGTAACCCCTGTCGCTAGCTCAACCCACATGAATACTCGCCTGTTATCATCTTCCACACTCTCCAGAACTCCCTTTGGCAGGGTAAAGAGCTGTATTTATGCCTGCACTAATCCTTTATGGATTATTCCCAGAGATTACCTAATCCAGAATGTAAAAAGACGTGGCAATCGCCGACCTTCTGCAGCATGTCAGTTGCTGTCAGGCGAGAAAGGCCAATCACAGGCAAGTCTCACACAAAAGTTATTTTAGGCTCGTGCGGTACTTTTTTGAAACACTCCAGTAACTTATCTTTTCCATCACTCGCATGTGCATCCAAGATGAACTCGCTCTTACTACTTGCAAACCCCAAGATTATTGGAGGTATCAGAATGTTCTGTTTGGACAAGGCAGTTTTAAACACAGAGGTACACAGATATTTTTCGTTTTTTATCAGTCAACACATTCATTGCTTGACAACTGTGATAAAACCCATATACAAAGTGGCAGTAATAATGCAGAAAGACAGAAAACTGTGTATTTGTGTCTTGTTGGTTGAGGCCATTCTCTTATTGCCTTTGTCTTCTGAGGACCTGCTTCTTTTTTCCTGGTTGTAACATTTCCCAAGAAATGAACCTTTCCCTGAAAGATACATTTTGTTTGGGACCATATTGAAGNTTTTTCCTGGTTGTAACATTTCCCAAGAAATGAACCTTTCCCTGAAAGATACATTTTGTTTGGGACCATATTGAAGTTGTTCATGGCTTCCTTCTAGAGTTGTAGCCGTTACATTGCATAATCCAATAGTCATGCTATGTTCTCTTTCCTTCTATAAAGAAGCAGTATTCTACTTATTCAGGGCCACTTTACAGTGCTTATACCATACCCATAGTCATAAACCATACTGTACTTGTAAGGCCAATGCAATGTGTAGTCTATAATAGGAAGTTAACGAATATTTATCTGTCATTTATAAAGATCGTGGTAGTTAACCNTTTTTCCTGGTTGTAACATTTCCCAAGAAATGAACCTTTCCCTGAAAGATACATTTTGTTTGGGACCATATTGAAGCTGTTCATGACTACCTTCTAGAGTTGTAGCTGTTACATTGCATAATCCAATAGTCATGCTATGTTCTCTTTCCTTCTATAAAGAAGCAGTATTCTACTTATTCAGGGCCACTTTACAGTGCGTGTACCATACCCATAGTCATAAACCATACTGTACTTGTAAGGTCAATGCAATGTGTAGTCTATAATAGGAAGTTAACGAATATTTATCTGTCATTTATAAAGATCGTGGTAGTTAACCNTCAATGCAATGTGTAGTCTATAATAGGAAGTTAACGAATATTTATCTGTCATTTATAAAGATCGTGGTAGTTAACCAAAAATCTCGCACATATTTCCTCTTGACTATACAAGGTGACTAATGATTATATCGCATCTAAATACTTCATCTCCTTCAGAATTCCATCAACTGACGCAAGTGAGGATAATAGCAGCCATCTTGGGGGCTGTTTTATTGGTTTAACATTCCCTTTATCCACTCAGAGGAATGCAGTGTTGGTCCTATCCAGATAATATAGCCGACAAGTAAAGCAGTGAGAGCCTTCTTCAGCAGCCCAAATGCCACTCGTCTACGTTGAAACCATCAAGAAAAAATAAGTATAATTCGCCACTAAATTTAAAAAAATCACATTCAACCTTTTCGAAATGTAACTCGTAAATAGCATCAAGCAACAATGGTACATTTGCCTTTTTACAGCTGTATTTTTCACATAAACCATATTTCGAAACAATTTCTTCAATTTGAGAAACTAAATTTGGCCAACAAAAGTGACTTGGCCCGTGCCTTTGTCTTCTCTATTCCAAAATGAGAGGAATGAATTTTCTTTTATATTGCATCTCTCATTGCAAGTGGGACTACAATTTGGTGACCTAGCAAAACCACTTATATTATTTCGGAATTTGCAGTGAAACTTAATTATATATGGTGCTTTGCTTTTACACTGAAACCAATTATCGTTGTGCAAAGATGCAATTTGCTGCAGAACAATGTCACGCTGAGTTTCACTCACAATTTGACTAAGCACACTATCGCTAATGTTTACAGTATGAACAACCTCATTCAAAGAACCTTCGATTGAACAATTACAGCCCAGCGCTCACCGGAGAAGGACGCACCTGCAGAAAGCTCCGAGGAGATGTGTGTAGTTCTTATTAGAACTAACACACCTGCCATAAAACGAAGTTGCCTTTTTTGAAGTTTCTTTTCNAGGAGATGTGTGTAGTTCTTATTAGAACTAACACACCTGCCATAAAACGAAGTTGCCTTTTTTGAAGTTTCTTTTCTTGAAAGGTACCGCGCCTTTTTAAAGGCCGTATCTGAAAGGTAAAGCTGTATCCCGCTTCAGGAGAAAAATACAGGNTTGAAAGGTACCGCGCCTTTTTAAAGGCCGTATCTGAAAGGTAAAGCTGTATCCCGCTTCAGGAGAAAAATACAGGCTGTAATCTAGGATAAAACAGAGCGCCAGTCACCCACCATTCCCTAGCCTTGTCTCCGATACAGGGGAGTGGTCAGGGGTGGCGTACTTAGACGGACCGCACACCAAGACAACAAAGATTTGTTACAGATAGGTTACCACACAGACACCAGCGCATGACCATGGACGGCGGAAACGCATCCACGAACACAGAAGAACCGCAGAACCCAGCGATGCCAAGCGCCAGAAGCGAGTGCATGGACTCACGCCCCCTCAGGGCAGCGAAGAGCAGCCAGTCGGCCAATCAAGCTCCTCTGGTTCGCAACAAACACCCGCACAAGCTGCTGCGCCAGCCGCGAAAAAAAAAGTGCAAATAGAACCGTCCACGGTCTACTTGACAAAAGAGCACGCATATCTACAGCTCAAGCGACAAGGATGCACACATGGCGATGTCGTGGAGTGCTGTCTGTGCTGGACCAGACAGCACTCGTGCGCATGCCAGCACGACTTCTGACTACACAAACGCAGTGCGAGTTGTGAAGCAGCTACAGCCTGCTGCGATAAGAAAACTAAATACCGCGTGCAGGCGGAAACACCCTTGAGAGTTCTAAATTGAGAATTCCAGCGACTCTGCACGCCAGTCCAGTGAGCCGGGTTTGTTGCCGACAGGAACAGCCGCGCGATCAACAAGCTCGCAGTGGAACTGCCACATGGCACAAACATCGAGCCCTACATTGCACTGCAGAGCCTCGCAGGCTTCCAAACTAAAGTGGAAGAGTTTCACAACCCAACTGCGACCTCCCAATGCTCCCGCTGCCAGCTGTTCAATCATGTGGCGGCGAGCTGCAAAGCTGCACCGAGGCGCAGATACTGTTAGAGACCCACATCTCACTAAGGGCTGTGAGTTAGTGGACGATAGGACACAAGTAAAGTGTGTAAGCTGCGCCAACGACCGCGGCTGTAACACTGTCAAGAATGTACACTGGAGTCACCTCACGCCCGAGACACGCCAGCAACAGCCGCGGTCGGCGATCAAAGAGAACCAGCGCCTGTTCAATCTCCAGGTGGGTCACGACAGGCTCGCCCGCATCCAACACCACAATGTGTCCATGCCCCACCGGGCCCAGCAGCCCATACCTGTATATAACGGGTATGCCTGGTTGCAGCACGAAATGGCATTTCCCGCAGTAGCCCTTACCGCGCGATCCTAACAGCCGGTGGGGAGCAAAGCCGCACCCTCTGGGCAAGAAAGCAGCCAAAAAGCTAAGACAAATGTGAAAAACCAAGGCTCTGCACAAGTGCAGAAAACGGCGCCCGCGCAAGTCACGTCTCCTCCAACCGGATTGGCCGCGAGCTCGACTTATCAGAGCGCACCAACACCAGCACCTCTACAAAAGTCGTGCGCAACAGTCCAAACCGCCACTCCCCTCTCATCCAGTCTTTCTTTCCCACTAATAAAGAGCATGGTTCCAACCTCTCTGCTTCCTGTGGCATTTCTATTAATACATGCAATAATTTTGAATTCGTTCCTGTCGAAAGGGTTTTTACTGTGCGTATGCCGGCTTTTCCCTTTCTCTTCGTAGTTATAGGTTAACTATGGTATACTTAGGGAGGTATTCATGGCCCAAATCGCTGTCATGGCTGTCCAATCCCTCTCTGCTGCGATGCAAGTCTCCTTGCATGAATTACTTCCCTTGTAGGCGTAAAGGCTTGTCCCGAGACGCAATTAGCTCCCGTCCCTACCTCGGGCCCAACTTAACACTTAGAAATAGGGTAGGTTAGGAAAGAAACAATCCAAACCGCCAGTTCGCCGTCGGCGGCGATGGAAGTAACACCTGCAGAGCCCTCCCTGAAACACACGCCACTGATCCCAGCGCGACCATAGCCGCGATCAACACTGCAGTGAGGCGCACTTCGGCAAGTACCCCGACCTTGCTCAAGTCTTGCAACTCCTGTGCGCAATTATTGCCATTTGGACTGCACCAATACAAGATAAAATATCTGTGACTATCGGTGCGTCTGTACANTCCTGTGCGCAATTATTGCCATTTGGACTGCACCAATACAAGATAAAATATCTGTGACTATCGGTGCGTCTGTACAGACCATACTGCCAAACCAAATTAATGCAGCCACCACAAACAATTACGAATTACACATAAACAACATTCTTTTCTGGAATGCTAGAAGCCTTCGCTCAAAAAGGGACGAGTTTATTGATTATTTGTCTCGTCATAATGTGAAAATCGCGGCAATAAGCGAGACACATTTGACACCCAATATTCGCTTTACTGTCCCAGGCTATGCCATAAACAGACGGGACAGGCCACAGAAGAGAGGGAGGGGCAGTGGAGTAGCAATGTTTATCCACAAATCTGTCGCTTGCCACGAAGTAATGCTCCCAGATTTTCCAGCACTGGAAGCTGTGGGTATTGAATTACAACTAGGCCAACTACTTACTAAACTTTTAGCAAATTATGCCCCGCCTGGGCGCTCGCTAACACATGCAGACCTAGATCTGCTTAATAATAATATATGCCAAACATCCTAATTGGAATTCTAGAAATAGAACAGCCAATGGGAAGCTCCTGCAAAGACATCAAACGACTAGAAGCTATCAAATTATGACCCCAGTTGAGCCTACTTCTAACCCACCTAATTTAAATCGACATCCTAATATGCCTGATATTGTCTTAGCCAAACAGTTTACAACTGGGTTTAACTTGCGAGTCGAGCATGATCTATCATCAGATCATTACNTGATATTGTCTTAGCCAAACAGTTTACAACTGGGTTTAACTTGCGAGTCGAGCATGATCTATCATCAGATCATTACACAGTTTACATTGATTTGTATAATAACTTATATACACAGATGCAAATGCCCTGAGGAAGATTAAAGATTATTCTAAAGCCGACTGGCGGGGTTTCGCGTACTTTATATNCACACAGATGCAAATGCCCTGAGGAAGATTAAAGATTATTCTAAAGCCGACTGGCGGGGTTTCGCGTACTTTATATCTGAAAATTAGCCGCAAATAAATAACGATTCTTTAACAACTACACGGGGTGAGAGCATAACCGCCCTTACAAGCGCGGTACAGCAAGGCGTGGCCGAAAGTATTCCAGAGAAGACACGTACACACAAACTAGACACTTTTCTGCAGTATAAAGGAATTAATCACGCAGAAGAACCGCATAAGGCGCCATTATTCCAGACGCCGAGATCGGCAAACCAAGGTGCGAATTAACGAAATACAGGCTTTCATTTCAGAGGATGTAACACTCTGACGGGCCAGTGTATGGGATGCTTAAGTAGCTAAGTTATCACCACGCGAAAATAATTAATGGGGCTAAATTAAACGCCTTTTAAATAAGACAGAAAATGTGCCGGCCTTACAAACTAACATAGGGATTGCATTCACTCCTGAAGGGAAGTCGCGAGCCTTTGCCAATGCGCTGGAGAATACATTCCAGCCAAACCAGGACACCTGAGAGAAACTTCACAACACACATTTACCACGAATTAAACATAAAACAAAGGCGACCGACTGAAGACGAACCCGAACTTGCTCAGTCGCACGAAATCAAACTTGCTATCCGCCACAAGCAGCCCAGGAAAGCTGCAGGAGCAGACGGCATCCACGCTATCATATTAAAGAAAATCCCTGAACTGTCCCTCGAGTATATAGCTACATGTCTTAATGCTATGCTCAAGTTGGCAAACTTTCCAAGCGAATGTAATTTTATTTCACAAGCGAAGCAAAGATAAAAAAAACTCCCACAAAGCTACAGGCCAATACGACTGTTAAATGTTATTTCCAAAGTAATGGAATATATAATCCTAAGACAGATTAAAACCCACCTCGCCAGTCATAATTTACTTCCTGAAGAGCAGTTTGACTTCCGAGAAAAGCACTCTACAACANGATTAAAACCCACCTCGCCAGTCATAATTTACTTCCTGAAGAGCAGTTTGACTTCCGAGAAAAGCACTCTACAACAACCTCAACTGGTGCGAATCACTGAATATACAGGATGAGTATAAAATAATACCCCAACTTTGAAGGCCTATAATATCAAAACTAAACAACCTACAACCTTTATTGACCAATCAAATGAACCGTGGAACCATGAAGTTTCTTTACCATACATTCATAAATGTTCAATGTGACCACCATGAGCGGGTCGAACGACATCTACGCGATAATCAAACTCGTTCCACGCTCTTGTCAGCATGCCCGGTGTTACGGTTTGGAAGCCGTTCGTAACTCTCGGTTTGAGGTGGTGAGGGGGAAGTGAGCTCGCATTCGACACGTCAATGTGAAGGGGACGGTATGGTGTTTCCTTTATGTGCCGAGAGATGACACTGGAAGCGTCTTTCGTCGCACTATGAGCGTGNTATGGTGTTTCCTTTATGTGCCGAGAGATGACACTGGAAGCGTCTTTCGTCGCACTATGAGCGTGTGTTGTGTGTTAGTCCGCATCACGATGGCGACGGAACAACAGAAGGCGTTCTCTGTTATTCAGTTTGCTAAATGTGAATCGGTTACGACTGTTCAACGTGAATTCCGTCGCAAATACGGACGTCGTCCTCCCGATAGGTGGAGTATCGTACGTTGGTTTCGTCAGTTCCGTGACACAGGGTGCCTTTGCAAAGATAAAAGTTACGGGCGGCCGCGTGTGTCCGAAGAGAATGTGGCACGGATTCAACAAGCGTTCGTTAGCTGTTCGAGAAAATCTACTCGACAAGCTAGCCGGGAAATGCAAATCCCTCAATCGACGGTATGGGCAGTGTTGTGAAAGCGATTGCTGTACAAACCATACACGTTACAGATTGTACAGGCTCTAACCGAAAGGGATAAAGAACTGAGACGTGATTTCTGCGGGTTCGTTCTTACCCAGAACGAGGTAGACGACGCCTTCATGTCTAAGCTGGTTTTTAGCGATGAAGTTACGTTCCATACAAATGGTAAGGTGAACCGGTACAATGTGTGGATATGAGATCACGAGCCTCTACATGAAACCACCGAACACGAGCGCGCTTCCCCCAAAGTAAACGTGTTTTGCGCTGTATCCAAATACACTGTTATCGGCCCTTTCTTTTTACACGAGTCTACTGTTACTGGAATCCGTTATTTGGACATGCTTACAGAGTGGTGTTTCCTTAGTTAGAAGAGGCGACGGGAGACTTCATTTTCCATCACGATGGTGCGCCACTCCATTGGCACCTAGCTGTTTGCGGATACCTGAACGAGACGTTGCCGCAACGCTGGATTGGTCGAGGAGCAGCTGGTGACCAGGCTCTTCATCACTGGCCTCCAAGAAGCCCGGATCTTACCCCGTGCGATTTTTTCTAAGGGGATACATAAAGGATCAAGTGTTTCGTCCACCATTGCCGGCTAACATTGACGACCTCAAAACGAGAATTACGGACGCCATCCAAACCGTAACACCGGACATACTGACAAGGGTGTGGAACGAGTTTGACTATCTCGTAGATGTCGTTCGGGCCGCTCGTGGTGGTCACATTGAACATTTATTAAGATATGGTAAACAACAATTCCACGGTTCATTTGATTCGTCAACCAAGGTTGTAGGTTGTTTGTTTTGATACTATAGACCTTCAAGTTTGGGGTATTCTTTTATACTCAACCTGTATTACACCCAACTAGTCGCCATTATGATCATGGCACTGTTGCCAACTTGCACGTTGCACATTTCTATTCTACTACAGTATTTTTCCGCTCCGTGTAAAAAGAAACATAAACCACGGACTTGACTGCGTCCACGCTTCCATAATGTGACAATGTGAAATTGTTGGAAGTATAAATGAAATCCTTTTCTTAAATTCTGATTTTGTAGGCGCCGTACATTTAGCAGCAAGCATTTATATTTAAACAACTAGTGTAGGGCCAGACATTTTTTCAATACCATGCGTCATGTTCTTGGGGAAAGAAGCCACTCATGCCTTCCTATTGAAAGGGAGTATTTTCTTGCTATAAATGATGCGTATAATGGAAACTTTTGTTATTTTTAAATTTAATATTGATGCAGATGTTCTGATATGAAGTTTAATGTGGGATTTATCCCCGATACTAACAGAAAATGTAGGAGGTTTGGGATACGGCAAACCTAACATCTTCAGCTTGAAGACCCATACACAGGAACGAAGAGAAGCGAGCAGGTGTAAACGAGCATTCAACGAGCAGAGCAATCTCAGCGGTTACACGCTACGGGAGTGCGAACAAGCGCCCTTCGTCCTTGTTCCTTCAGGTTCAGTTCGCGTTCGCTGATGACTCGTTCCTTGTCGGTCTTACATTAAAACCCCAATGGATATGCGTGTGTGTATTCGTACCTCGTTTGCACTTGGGCGAGAAGCTCCGAATCAAACAGGCGCGAACGGTAGCAAACATGTGAATATGTCTCGCTTATGCTCATTCGCAGATGTTCGCTTCTGTTCGCTCCGGCTTTAACGGGCTTCGCAGTACATTCCGTATAAGGCAATATTATGAAAGTACGAAGAACGTTGATAATCTCACCTGTAGATTTCTGTCGACCAACCAGTTCAGTTCAAAGTCGTCGTCATCTTCGCCGAAAGGGTTGACCAAAGACTCAGCCACTTTCAGCCAGCCCATGTAGAAGCAGAACTGCACAGAGAGAGGACAAAGGTGAGTCGCAGTCACTGCAGTGTGCGGAGCAGCGAACACCTGCTACATTCCCTACAAACCTCGACAACCTTCAGGTGTAGTGAGTTGAGGAATTTACATGGTGCGTAAGGCAGATCGTCACCATAACATTTGTTATTTTATGTTTAAACGAATAACTGTTTGAACTTTTAGACATTATTTACAAGTACTATTTCCTCACATAAAAAAATTACGACATTTATTTTGCATAATGGATTGTGAAAATCACAATTCTGTTGTTTTTCGGGATGTACAAATAAAAAAGCTATATTACTAACCAAAATGAGATAATTTACATTGAAATAAAATATCATGACTTAAATCAAGATATCTTTTAAATCACACTCTGAAATGTTTTTGCAGTTTTTAAAAATTGCTTACATTAAGAAAATTCTTGTACCTTTTCGATTTGTAGCAGTGCATGATTTTTGTAAAATAAATGTTTCTGGGCCTACATTGAAATGAAACAAGACATTTATTTTCAATCACTCTTGATACATTTTCTGTAAATTAATTTATTAATTTACATTATTTGTATGTACCAAAAACACTAACATTGTGATTTAGACATACCATAATGCGGTAACTATAAAATTTAAAATTTACATAAGGAAATAATACTAACAAGGACTGCAAGTTGAATAACTTCGTACAAATATAATTAGGGGGGGGAGGAGGTTACGTGTGCCAGGGAGTTCTTACTTAAAAAAAAAATTCCCTGGTTAATATAAGAAAACTTATTTCCCAGTCAGGGAAAGTGTTTTCCTTCCCTGAAGAGTAATAAAAATGACTGGTGAGACTAATTGTTACCACATACAAATAATAACAACGNTCATAACAATGAAGATTGAAGCCTACTTCAGAAGAAAGTACTGGTTCTAGGACACACTCGGTGACAGACGACTATGATGTGTACTGACTGCCAAACCCAGGTTCTCGGTGTAACGCAACACTTAGTGTCGCTCTAGGCGTACTTAACTCCAAACGAGGCACAGATCGGGAACATAGTCAAACACCTGAGCATGTTTATAAACTACAAGTTAGTATTGAATTTCCATCACCAGACTTCGCTAGATAGGCGAATCTCTAAGTCTCGAATTCGCTTGAAAAAAAAATCTCACCTAAACAAAAAGTTTGATTCGCACCCTGCTTAATAGGCACTTCAGCTAGCGCGAAGGGGAAGTAAGTAGATGGGAACTTATATAATTGCTGGGTCAAGTACGACAATTGTATAAACTCGTTGATACAAAAATGTTACTATACAACACTGAAAATTAGTTAGCTCTATTTCAAATAAGATATATGGGCATTGAGACTCGCAGTGTACAGAAACATCGGAGGCGTGTAGGAGGGCAGGGGGAGGGGGAAGACCTCCTTATGCTTTAGGAGTACGATGGGTCTAAAAGTGAGTTGCTTACATTCTATTTCGTTCTCTAATGTTTATAACGCGGAGACACACAGTCGATTTACAATTGACGCAATATGCCAAGACTCGGAACTATTTTTGTTAACTTGCTGCCAACTTAACTGAGGCNCAGTCGATTTACAATTGACGCAATATGCCAAGACTCGGAACTATTTTTGTTAACTTGCTGCCAACTTAACTGAGGCCTGCTTGTTAATTTGTACAGCAGCCTATATATGCATTTAACGAGTAGTGAATTTTTCCAAATGTTTATGTCCAAGTGCTAACTTGATTGTAGGAGGTAGTGGTACCTGGAGGAAGGTGAAGACGGGGACTATCAAGTCCACATCGTGGTTGGGGTAGTTCTTAGAAGTGTCAAGGAACTGGTTGCCCATCAGAGTTGCCACGAAGTACATGTACACTGCTAGAGTCACCACCTGCAACAACACACACTTTACTGTCGCTACACCAAGTGCACACGTGCCTGAGGCAATTAGCCTCAGTCACACCCGGCCACGGGGAAGCATTGCGACGACTCTCACTGGGGCGAACGGCAACAAGACATGGCTGGAAANCTCAGTCACACCCGGCCACGGGGAAGCATTGCGACGACTCTCACTGGGGCGAACGGCAACAAGACATGGCTGGAAATAGTAAAAAGAAAAAAATGGGCCAGGTTCAGAATAATGAACTATTCTGACCTGTCGTGGCATGTCGTAGCACGTCGTGGCANAAAAGAAAAAAATGGGCCAGGTTCAGAATAATGAACTATTCTGACCTGTCGTGGCATGTCGTAGCACGTCGTGGCATGTCGTAGCACGTCGCGGCACGTTGAGGCACGTCGTAGCACGTCATAGCACGTCGTAGCATGTCGCAGCACGTCGTAGCATGTCGTAGCACGTCACAGCATGTCGTAGCACGTCGCGCTGCCTGGCAGAGCCCTCAGGTCACGCGCGTGTCAGTAGTTGAAATGCAACATCTGTCTGTGGTGTTTCCTAGCCAGAGCACGCAAAGAGAAGCAAAGATTTAGTGGTGGACCTGTCTGTGTCAGGTTTGTAATGCAGTTGTAGCGACAATAAAATACGTTTTAGACGCTCAAGATAAATACTATACGCCTGCAAATAACGCACATGCAGATGTAACAATTATGTGCTATTTAGTTGGAAATGTAACATTTTAGTTGCTTTCCAAGCGAGATCAAGCATCCATCCTTGTTTTCCTTTGTCACGTAATCGTTCCGAAATACTAAGCACTTGTCTTTTTCCTGCTACTTTGTGCTATTTCCTCCGATAGAATAACAGTTTTGGAAACGATATGAAAACGAAATAAAATTAAATCAGACACGTATCTAGACATGTGTCTATTGCAGATACGAGTTGTAAAACTGTTTCTATCACGACAGAACTCATAAATATAATGAGACGTTCTGCGGACGGAAACATAGATACAAAATGTAACTACTTCAGAGAAGGGATTACAAAAAGAACCAGGTGTAAGTCAGAAAACCTTCATGACCTGAAAAATTGTTTCATCTGAAGTCTCGATATAAGTCCCGGAGACGAAACAGTGAAGGAGAAGCCACTCTGCCTAAAATCCTTAAGCCAAATCGCTTTTATGACAAATTGCGTGCACCCGATCACCATGGAAAAGGAGTTATCAATTGGGCATTAAATATTTTTAATTTACCACAGATGTATCTTCCTGGTTATAATTATTGTGGCCCGTTCACAAATTTAGATGAAAGATTTGAAAGAGGTGATGATGTAGAAGAAACTTTCAAGATCATGATATTTCTTATACAGATAAAATATCTAGGATCAAGACACGAAGCTCATAAAATTTTTTAGCAACAAGCAAAATATACACTGAAGAGCCAAAAAAAAACTGGTATAGGCGTGCGTATGCAAATAACGGAGGTATGGAACCAATCAGAGTAACGCGATGCGGTCGGCAGCTAGATCGGTTACTGCTGCTACAATGGCAGGTTATCAAGATTTAAGTGAGTTTGAACGTTGTGTTATGGTCGGCGCACGAGAGATGGGACATGGCATCTCCGAGGTAGCGATAACATTTGGATGTTCGCGTACGACCATTTCACGAGTGTACCGTGATATCGGGAATCCGGCAAAACATCACATCTTCGCCATCGCTGCTGCCGGAAAAAAATCGCGAAAGAACGGGATAAACGACGGCTGACGAGAATCATTAAACGTGACAGACCTGCAACCAGTGGCGGATTTACCAGCAGGCTGAGTAGGCTGGAGCCTAGGGCGGCAGATTTTAAGGGCGGCAAATTTGGGGCCAAGTTTTTTTATGTCTTACAGAAATTAAATAGATTCATATTTATATACCTAAATGTTATTAGGTCAACACAAACAATTCAACATGTAATATGTTTCACCAATTAGATAATTTTTTCTACAATTTGCGTAGTCGCATTTGGTCGCGGCGCGGGAACGAGTGACATGACCGTTCGCTAAGTGTCTGGCCGAACTGACTGCACGAGCGCAGGAGCCGAAGCGGGGTCGTGCTCTTGTAGGCATACGCCGCGAGGTGGCTACGAGTTCCAGAGAGATAGATATAGAGCGGCGGCCGGCGATACAAACGGCAAGTCCCGTCCCGTATTTACTTTTTCTGGTTGTGTGCTGTAATTTTTCAAAGTGTTTCGTGGATTGTATGATTAACATCATAGCATAATATCACCGGTGCGTAGAAACTTACAGTAGGTAAGTAATCATAATATATTACAATAAATCATCTGTAACGTATCAGTAAGGCGTAATTAAACTTCATAAATAGCTGTCGCGGAAGATATGCAAAGAAAATTCGATTTTTTTGTTATATCATAGTTAAATAAATATCTTGTACTTATGTTAGGTAATTATTCAATGTCTGAAGTCTGAACAAAGGATGTACGAGAAAAAAAACTCCCAATGTAATCTTTTTTATTTCAGTTCTTGGAATCCAAGAAATTGTTAGAATGAGTAATGACCAAGTGCAAACAACAGTAAATATAAACAAAGATCCAGTTTATGGGAAATCAACGATACCTTAAGGGAGATTATCGCAAGGTACGGCTTCGATCAAAACAAGTCTTGTGACTTCTCTAAAAGTGGAAAAATATATGCTGATCAGCGTCGTTTTTTGCCAGTGAGTAACTTCCAAAGAAAAATGAAAAATAATTAAGTGAATGACCGAAATTGGCTGATTTATTCTGAATGTAAAAGATCTGTATATTGCATGCCCTGTTTGGCATTCGGTCCATTG
Organism: Clitarchus hookeri; assembly: GCA_002778355.1. Classification (NCBI taxonomy): domain Eukaryota; kingdom Metazoa; phylum Arthropoda; class Insecta; order Phasmatodea; family Phasmatidae; genus Clitarchus; species Clitarchus hookeri. Next base: position 50,032 of record NQII01005717.1, on the reverse strand, counting down.
GAGAATAAGACTCAGTTTGAGAACGAAGGATT
>NQII01005717.1:29519-49650 GCA_002778355.1 Clitarchus hookeri | reverse complement strand
TTAAATTTAGTGGCAACTGCGGCTGCTGAATCTTGCACAGAAGCTCGTCGCTTCTTCATGTTGCTTCAAGAAATCTACTTTTTTTTTTGTAAGTTCAACACAGCGCTGGCAAAAATTAATGACTGAAATCGGGAAAGGTAAAACACTAAAGAGAGTAAATCTGACACGTTGGTCAGCTAGAGAGGACGCATGTAGAAGTTTGAGAGATTGTTGGCACGAAGTCCTTAAAACTTTGGAATCAATGAAGGATTATTGTACCGAAAAGTCTGTAACGCGAAACGAAGCGACGGGAATACTTTTGAATTTAGAAAAACTGGAAACGGCGGTCATGGTTGTTGTGTGGAATGTTTTTTTGGAAAGAATAAACAAAGTGAATGTTCAAATTCAGGCTTCTACCGTAGATTTGATCACTGTTGCCGATCTTTACGAATCTCTTTGCAAGTTTTTCGTAGCTGAACGAGAAAATTTTAAGTATTTCGAACAAAAGGCGATGGAATTAAGCGTGTCGAAGCAGTATACAAAAGACATGGGAAAAAGACAACCGAAAAGGAAAAAAAATTATGATGAAACACCCGATGAAGAAATGAGAATGACTGCGAGTGATACTTTCAGGGTTAAAACATTTCTCGTCCTCATTGATAGACTCGTATCCGAATTAGAAAAACGGCAGGAGGTCTTCAACAGGTTCAATGAAAAGTTTTCATTTCTGACCAAAATGAGTGAATTGTCATAATCAACCCTTACGGAGAAAGCCCTTTTCTTGGAAGAAATGTATCCCAATGATTTAGAGGCTGACTTAGTTCAAGAATGCATACATTTTCAATGCCACCTTTCTTCTGAAAGAATTTTGGTAAAACCAGATTCTGGATCATTGAAAAGTCTATCTTCGTTCCTGCGAAAACAGAATTTGCAAAACGTTTATCAAAACTTGGATATAGCATTTCGCATGGCTCTATGTACAGCAGCGACAAATTGTTCGGGTGAGAGAAGCTTTTCTTGTTTAAAACAGGTGAAAAGTTATCTAAGATCTACCTTAGGGCAAGAAAAGCTAAACGCCTTAGCTCTTTTGTGCATAGAGTCAGAACTTATGAACAAGATTTCATACGACGATATAATTGATGATTTTGCCAATAGAAAATCGCGCAAAAAGGTATTGTAAAACTTTTATAACTTAATTAATTGAATTTCATCGACATCATCAGCCGGATTGTTACCAAATAATTGAATATGTTGTTTTTAAACTGTAAGTAAGCGCAATAAAAATAATTTAATTACGTTTACCGAATGTACATTATTGTGTAAGTAGTATTGAGGCATACCTTACCCCGCCTTATTAGTAGTACATGATTGAGCTTTTATTAGCTCAGAAATATACCCAAAAACTATTTATTGTGCAATATTAACTAAATCGTTGGGCTGTAAAAATAATCTAGAAACTGACATATCGATCCCCTATTTCACAATCATACTAATTACGGTAAAAAGGTGGTGTAATTTGGACGATAGTGCTCAAATCATAAAGTTACAATTTCATTGACAAAAAAATGTAATTAATATGATTGTGAACTAGGGTATCCAATTGTAGAGGTCGGTAGGGGCGGCAAAATTTGAATAGCCTACTGGCGGCAAATGTGTAAATCCGCCACTGCGTGCAACACTTTCTCAAATTGGCGCAGATTGGATTTATGGACTGCCCTGTAGGATTCGTGGTTTGAATTACCTCCTGCATACCTTCAGACATTAGTCGAGTCCATGCCACGTCATCTCGCGGCACTTCTGCGTTGCTGGGCCGGGTTGGGAGGNAGGTGTACTAGTTTTTTTGGTTCTTCGGTGTACATGCCAGTTGGTAAAAACATTTCTTCGGCAATTGTTTCTGGGAGCGTGTTTGCAAAAAGAAGATTCGGTTGGGGATTCAAAATTCGATAATTATAAATATATACAAATTTCTGTTTGTTAAATATACAAATTATTTTACATAATTGAGAATTAAAAATATAACTTTCGATATTTCTGATAATCAATTTAAATATTTAGAAAACAATATATATTTAACAGAAGAACAAATTGAAAAGAATAATAAGAAATTACAGAAGGAAAAAATTTATATAAAAATTATTGTTACCAACAATTAAAAATTATTTAAATATGTAACTTGGAAGTGATTAATTCATAAAGGCAGATTTCTACATTAGTATACCATTTTTAGGCGCATTAGGGGGATTAGCAGCTGGTGCTAACTCTATATATANAAGGCAGATTTCTACATTAGTATACCATTTTTAGGCGCATTAGGGGGATTAGCAGCTGGTGCTAACTCTATATATAATTCGGTTGAACAAACAAGAAAAATAAGGAACTAGTAGAAAAACAAAGACATAATTTCGCTATGAAANCTATATATAATTCGGTTGAACAAACAAGAAAAATAAGGAACTAGTAGAAAAACAAAGACATAATTTCGCTATGAAAAATATAATTAGCGAAGGTGTTGCGGCAAATAAAAAATAAAGTGAAAAATAATAACAATTTTGAAATAATTCCATTATTGAATTCTGATATCAGCAATAAAAAAATAAGATATGAACAATTTTTAGAGATGTTTATATGATTGATGAATTACCAAATAAAATGAATAAGACTAAAAGAGCAATAGCTTAGATATATCATATAATCCTGGCACACATTGGGTTTGCTATTGCAAAAACAATATTTATAACTTTAATTAATTTGGTGGATATATTCCTATACAATGAATAGGTGATTTCAATAATAATAATTCATATTACAATGATGATAGGATTCAAAATTTCGATACAGTTTTATGTGGTAATTTATGTTTGATAGTACTAAATTTATTTTCTAAATGATGCCATTTTTCTAATATAATTTATTTATTATTAAATAACCGTATTATTCGGAAAACCTTTAATCACGTTTTTGAACATAAATATTTTCAAATTAATGATAAGAATAAAAAAATGCATTCTCAATATAAATTTTAATGAATACATTAAAAATAAAATAATTAATAATAATAATAATTCAATAAAAGCTGTTGCTTTAAAAGGTTAAATATAATTAACAATGACATATTTTACTCGGAACAAAGAAATATCATACAAAAANAAGCTGTTGCTTTAAAAGGTTAAATATAATTAACAATGACATATTTTACTCGGAACAAAGAAATATCATACAAAAATTTTATTATCTTATTCATAGTAAAATTGATTCAAATATATCTGATAGTAATAATAATACAACAAAATGCTTTTAAAAAAAGAGTTAAGCAATTATATTAAAAAGATTAATTTGATAATTTAAAGAATGATGAGGATTTGAAATCATAACTAACAAATCCTAATCTCTTACTAATTATTGTGATACAACCACGAATTAAAAAATTGGTAATTTAAAGAAAGATGTTGCTTTAAAATCTGAGTTAAATTATGATGTTATAAATGATACATTTAGCGATTTTGAAGACCAAAATAAATTTTAATAAAAATCAACATAAATGAATTTAATGAATTTGAACTAGTTAAAGATAGATTTGAATAAATACACAATAAAAAAATACTATTTGAAAGTGGATATTTATGGTAATTCATTATTCTACAAATTAATATTTTTTAAAAAATATGGAAATTTAAGCAAGAGATTAACAAACATACCTAATCCAATTGCTCCAAAAGATGGGGTTAATTGAAAATATTGTCGATAGAATAGAATACAAGCAATATAACAGGAAAACCAGCACAAGGAAATACCAATTAATATTTAATGACCAAAGGTATTTTACAGTTTTGTTTTATTGTACAGTTTTTAGAATTAATAAAGATATTCGTGATTGATCGATTTTAAGATTACTTAGAAGAGGCCACAATATAGATTTTTGAAAACCATTTCTTACAAAAAATTTGAGAATACAACACATGGTTAAAGTTATTCAAAACAGTAAATGCCAAATATGTCACTTGAATAAATTAAAATTCTTAAAGAAAAATAAAATAAAAAAGGAAATTTGTCTATTTGCAATTAACGATTTTATAAACCATAAAAAATATATTCCTTGAAGAAATAATATTAGTTTTGGTGTAGATGATTTGTGACGAATCTGTTTAGTTGAAATGGATAAAGGGAAAATTAAAATATATTTAAAAAATAAACAAATGATATAAATATATATGAACTAAAAATTAGTTTTTTTGAAAGTAAAGTTTTTTTATTATAGTTATAGCTATATCTGTTGATAATGTTAAAGCTTTCGAATCAATTTTAAAAACAAGAAATCCGAATATTTTACAAAAATATATTGGTAAAAATTATAATAAATATTATATTTTCTCATTTATTCACTAAATTTTCATCACTACTCAAACATTAGGGCTATTGAAAGATTTGAAAGAACTTAAAAAAATAAAGTGTTGAAAAAAGTTGCTTTAAATGGTGACTATAGATAGTTAAATATGTTATACTAATTAAAGAATATAATATTAAACATTGAACTTTTGGGATGAAACCAGTAGCCTACAAGTCAATAATGTTATTAAAATATTTTTTTTTTAATTCAGAGGATAAATATTTATCTGTTGCTGCTAAATATAAGATTGGTGACAATGTTAGAACAAATACAATGAGAATATATATATATATATATATATACAGCCAATTGTATATAAACCTTGTACAGCCAATTGATATAAACCTTGTGTCCGTTTGTTCGGACGCATGTAACTTCCAAAAAAATCAACCGATTTTCATTCTATTTTTTATAAACGTTCCTTTCGTTCCCACGAGTGTTTGTACACATTTCTTTTTTATCTGTTTTACCTGCACAGGTACTAAAATCTGCAGAAACTTAATTTTTACCATGCTTTCGCGTCAGGAAGCGCCTTAGTCAACAATGCAACGAAAACAATGCAATGTCAGCAATGTAAAGTCGCAACCTAGCAACAGATATATCTATCTATATAAATAAGTATGATATATCGATATATCGATACTTATATATTTCGATATTTATCGACAAGCGAACATGTCACATACAAATCTGTGGATGTAACATTATACGAAAATGAAGCGGTAAATTATCCGCCATAATTTCTAAATTCGCTTGATGTTCCAGGATTGCCTCCACGCATATTAAAATTTAAAATAGGAGAGCCAGTCATTTTACTTCGTAACATCAAGCCACCAAAACTTTGCAACGGCACACGCCTTGAAATAAAAAAAATGATCGGTAATACTATAAAAGCTACCATCTTGAAAGGTGCTTTCAGAGGAGAAGATGTGCTTCTTCCCAGAATTCCATTTATTCCATCAGAAATTCCCTTTCACTTTAAAAGAACACAGTTTCCAGTCAGATTGGCATTTGCAGTGACAATAAGTAAAGCTCAAGGGCAGTCATTGCAAATGTGCGGAATAGATTTAGAAACCGAATGTTTTTCGCACGGCCAATTGTATGGAGTAGGAAAACCACACAACTTATTCATACGCGCAGAAGATGGTAAAACTAAAAACATTGTATACAAACAAGTACTTCAATAATAAAGATTNAAAGCTCAAGGGCAGTCATTGCAAATGTGCGGAATAGATTTAGAAACCGAATGTTTTTCGCACGGCCAATTGTATGTGTCGTGTTCTAGAGTAGGAAAACTACACAACTTATTCATACGCGCAGAAGATGGTAAAACTAAAAACATTGTATTCAAACAAGTACTTCAATAATAAAGATTTTGAAAATACATATACTTATTTCAGTTAATTTCACAGAAATGTATATAACCAAAATCTTTTATGCCACAGCAAGGCCCTGGCAAGGTTAGCTAGTGTTCCAATATATTTATATTGAAAGATATGAATGGCGAAGAAATACGTCATTTTTATTAATATTAAATTATGACAACCAACTAACCAAACATTTAGTTGAAAAATATGTGCCAAAAAGTGATAAACTATATGTTGAATGGTTAGGATTTGATAATTCTCACAATAGTCTGATAAACGTCTCTTTCTTTATGAAGACCATAGTTCTATTTAATAACTCGTTTTCTCTAATACAATTTATTTACAAATAATTTCTACGAGCTGTGGTATCTGTAGTTTACTTCATTCTTTGATATATATTTATGTAATTTGGGTTATATTCAATTGTTAAAATTTCTTCACAATTCGGATATCTATCTTGGATTGGATATAATCTCACGTAAACATTTTTTCTGTGTGTCCTTGTAACATAATAATCATTATGTTTTCATGAAAAAAAAAATATATATAATTGTTTGTTTGTTGTGGATTTTGAGTTTGTGAAACAATGATTGGTCTGATACTATTAATTTCTTTATTTATTTGATTGATTACATCCATTTCATCTCTAACAGTCGCTCGTAAATTATTGTTATGATCATCTTTAATTTTTACAACTTCTGTTATATGATTAGATTCTATTTCTAAATATTCGATTCCGCTCTTAAGTTTATATTCACCATGTATTCTAATATACGGTAAAACTTCATATGTAACGCATATGGTTAAATTGTTTAACAGCTGGTAATTTGAAGTCAAAGCTAAATCATACTGTATTAAAATGTATACTATAAATACTAAACATACTGATAATAATGACATTAGACAATTTGTTGATAATTTACATAAAGATTCTGTAGAATTATTATATGATCTCGATGGAGGTAGACTAAATAACAAAAATATAAAATTTATGAAAAATTTAAATTTCAAGATAATTAAACTTGGGATTTATCTGTTCGATTATATTTAGAACATTTAATTTAAAATGAAAGCTTATTCATAAATTAAAATATTAGAATAAAATTGAATAATTTAATTTTAATACAAAAGAAATAAAATAACAATTAAGAAAATATAATCTTATGTATTAATTGTTGTTTCTTTATTTCTATCAATCCATTATATGTTAAATAATACTTTCCGCATTTAAAAGTATTAAATAGTCTTTATTTTTAATAGATTCCGTAAATCTATTTGACAATAAAATTCTATAATTATCATCTAAAACACAGATTTTCGTCACATAAATTGTGTCTATAATTTAATGTTTTATATTTTTTATTTTATTCTTACACATTCAAATTTGTAACTTAAACTCACATTTAAAACAAAAGATAAACACAATATGGGCAAGTATTGTATGAATCATTATAATATAAAGAATTAGAGAAAAATAATGTCTTAGCTCGAAATAAACTATAAAAAATTCAGTGCGATGAATGTAGCAACTGTGTGTGTAGCACATCTAAAAAAACATAAAACAAATAAAATCACACTAAACACAACAAGAATATTTACTAAATAATGTAAACAATACAAATAAATGAAATATATAAATTAATTTTAACCTCATCCTCGTACAATATATAAACATTCTCATATTTAATATCTGTACAAATGATAGAGCAAGGATTTATTATCAAAGAAGATAAGTAAAATTTTGAATAATAAAAACCCCCAAAAATTTAAATTGAATATTACAATTTTATATAACTATATTATTCTATATAAATGAACAACCAAATATAAATCATATTAAGATTTATGAATTAATAGCATTGGTCAAATCTTTAAAACTAAGATTTTATAAATTGAAAAAAAAATGGTTAAAAAATTAATTTTTATACATACCAAAATTTGTTACAAAACAAAGTAAACAATTTTAAAGAACTGCCACATGTAGACGAATAANTAAACAATTTTAAAGAACTGCCACATGTAGACGAATAAAATAAATATATTGAAATATTCAAATAGAAAGGTACATGGAATAATTTAATTGTTGATAAATTCGATTTATTGCAAATCTTTTAACGAAAGTTTATATAAAATACAATATGCATTAAGTGAAATAATTAAAAATAAATAGAAATAATAAAATGTGTTTCAGAACAAATAGTTGCTGTAGTTCAATAACACAAATTAAATTTAAATGAATATGTGGTTCGTTTAAGCAAATATTTTATTCTTATTTTTTTGTTTTCTATTTAAGTTCTGAAAGACTCGTATTTTTACATCAAATTTAAAAACAATCTATGGTGTAGTAAGTTATGCAAAGAAACTAAATTGGCAAATTCGAACATTCTACTTCAAAGAATACAAAAAATATCTGATCAAGTGATTAGATTTGAAATTCAATCGGAAAAAAAGTAATCCTCTTCACAGAGGTACATATATTCAATTGCCAAAATTCATTAAAAATATAAAAAGTGTTTTATCAATGTTAAGAATATAAATAATAAATTTAATTCTATAAAAGAAGAAAATTAAGATGTTTTGAATATGTTTTAGAAAGATTATTAAATCCAGATAATAATCATGTTCATCGTCCATTATATTATAATATAGAAATGCTCATTAATAATGGAATTTGTTGTTGAGTTAATTCAAAATACATATAAATTATAAACAACATTTAAAAAATATTTTTATTAATTTTTNTGGAATTTGTTGTTGAGTTAATTCAAAATACATATAAATTATAAACAACATTTAAAAAATATTTTTATTAATTTTTTATGAATTTGAAAATACAATATTAACATTATTATACAACAGCGATAAATATAAAATATTTCTACAACTTACGAATATATAAAAAAAACATAGTTGGTAAAAAAAATTGTTTTATTAAAAGGTCAAATTCATAAAAAACTGCATATGTATATATTTATGAAATGCCATTCTAAATTTCTGTCTAAAAAAAAAATTAAATCAACACAGTAAATATGTGTTAATTAAAAAACAAAAATAATATTCGAAGATATAATTGGTGCTGTTATTAACGTAGTTATTTGATATCGAGAACTAAAACAATGTACATTAAAAACAATATTACAGATTCAAAAAAAAAAATATTTTAATGAACATATAGCAAATAGTTTTAGTTTCGCCGCAAATGAAGATACAAAAATAATGTATGAAAATTTAGGTATATTTAAGGAAAAATTTAATGAAGTTCTAATTTATTATAGAAAACAATTAATACATTAGAAGAAAAAATATGANTGGAATTTGTTGTTGAGTTAATTCAAAATACATATAAATTATAAACAACATTTAAAAAATATTTTTATTAATTTTTATGAATTTGAAAATACAATATCAACATTATTATACAACAGCGATAAATATAAAATATTTCTACAACTTACTAATATATAAAAAAAAACATAGTTGGTAAAAAAATTGTTTTATTAAAAGGTCAAATTCATAAAAAAACTGCATATGTATATATGCATGAAATGCCATTCTAAATTTCTTTCTAAAAAAAAATTAAATCAACACAGTAAATATGTGTTAATGAAAAAACAAAAATAATATTCGAAGATATAATTGGTGCTGAATAATTGCATCAATAAACTATAGCTCTTGATTTTGAATGTACATTAAAAACAATATTACAGATTCAAAAAAAAATATTTTAATGAACATATAGCAAATAGTTTTAGTTTCGCCGCAAATGAAGATACAAAAATTATGTATGAAAATTTATATATATTTAAGGAAAAATTTAATGAAGTTCTAATTTATTATAGAAAACAATTAATACATTAGAAGAAAAAATATGAGAATAAAACGTGATGATATTTTCTATAAATTAAAACTAAAAAGAACTTGAAGATGAAAACATTAAAAAAATATTCATCACGATCATACATCTGGAGAATTTAGAGGAATGGCCTGCAATTCTTGCATTCTAAATTTGCAGCTTCCAAAATTTAAACCAATCGAAATTCATAATTTAACATGCGATGCAAAATTATTTTTACGATGTGTTTTAAAACTTAGCGAAAATTATTTAGACCCAAAAATTTCACAGAGTTCAAAATAAAATTATATCAGAGTTTCTAAGAATGTTATCTAATAATATAAACATTCTAATGCAATAAAGTTTTATGATAAAATTATCAAAAAAATTAACATATGTGAGAAAAAATTATTGGTGAAATGCAATACGCTACTATGAAATATAATTTTATTGATACGTATAGATTTATAAATACAAGCTTAGATAAAGCTGTTCAAATTTAGCTAAAGTTAACGATTGTTTCTGTACGAAATTGTGCCGTAGTTGTTGGCACTCACTTTTGTAATTGTAGTTTGGTATTTTTTTTACTCCATTTTTTTTATATATAGAGTTTTTTGTGGCAGTGCATCCTTGTCTACCCCATTTATATAATTTTTGGTCTCAATTATAATATGAAGTGAACCATAGTTATCAGATCAACCTACAGTTAAAATAAGTTTTGTTGTATAGATAATGTTGACATTGTCATATTTCAAGAATGTGTTTTTCTTAAATAGTGTGTTTAAACATTATATGTTTGATAATAAGCTCATGAAAACTAATGTTAATTTTGAAAAAGTATTTCTACTATTTTGTCAGTTTTGAGGTATATGTCTTTCCAGTCACTTTGATGTATCGAAAGGTCGTGTGAAACAAACAGTCCAGTGAGGTTGCGATCTATAAATACTTGCGTCTCCCATTCTCTCGTTCTTAATCTCTGCAGTTATCTTCAAGCACGCATATAGTCGCTTTGGTTCTAAGATATTTTTATATCACTTTTCTTCGCAAGATGAATACGTTTTTCCGTCGTTTGGTGTAAGTGTTTAACCAAAGCTAATTTTGTTTTGTGCTTTCGTAGTAATAATATTTTTCTGATCGGTTTTCGTTAATCTGGTATTTAGTATTTTTGTAGCGGTTCCCGCTGGGGACCAGTGTGGCCTATCTATCTGATGCTTTGATGAGATGAGCTGTGCGCCCATTTCTCGGAATGGCGTTCTCGCTGTAGCGCGTTTGTGGTTATCCCTTGGCTGCATCATGAAGAGTTCAGTAAAGGAAATTCTTAGAATTTTTTTTTTGCTCCTTTTCCCTCGATGGATTTTGTGACTATGCTACATCGCATGCACGCCTGTATTTCGTTCAACTGTTATAAAATAAACTTTTTTTTTTGTAATAAAAAGAATAACATAAGGAATTTAACAGCGTAATTAATCATTTATATTTCATAAAAATATCCTAAATACTTAAAAGTTGCAATGACAAAAATTAAAAATATGATATTACAAAAAAATATTCAATATTTGTGTAGGGCTCTATAAAAAAAACATTTTTGTTGAAAGATTTTTTTTTTTTGTTTTCTTTACTCTTGCCCAGTTATTTATGTAAATGCTGATATCCTTGTAAACAATTGTGAAACGAAATATAGGAGCAATTTAAGGTTTCAAGGTTTCATTTCAAGGTTAGTGAGCCAATTAGTTATCCAAAACTTAAAACTTTAATTAAAAAATTTAAGAAAGGAGATTCACATTTAGTTTTAAGAAAATGTGTATCCATACGAATGGCTAGATATTTATTTTAAAAAACTTTTATATAGTAAATATTGGTATTAAATATAAAATAATACAGTAAAAATTTTAGATTAAAATTTTTAAACAAATTTTATAATTATTTTTACTGCTAAATTTTGATGACCAAAACGATTTACATTTAAAATTAGATACAATTTTATTAAAATATGTTTGATAATTTTTGTGAAACTAAATTGTATCCTGTTTATTATATATCTACTTTAAATTTAGCCGTTTCTGTTTCTTTAAAATAAACAGGTCAACGTTTAGATTAACAACAATTATGCTATGAGATTTATGATTAAAAAATTCATGGTGGAATAGCCGTGATCTTACATAGATATTCTATAGCTGATAAATGTTGTTTTTGAGATGAAACAACTTGCCAAACAATAAAATTATCTGAAAAAAAAATGTCATGTGTACATGATGCTCTGCCAGCATACAGAATTTCGTTTAAATGAGTTTAATGGTTCGCGAGATATGACATATCACACTAAATATTTAAATGGCCGCCATTTTGAAAGTAAGTGCCTGGTGTAGTATAAAACTATAAAAGTCAGGTGTAATTACTAAGTACTATATATGTACCGAATTTGGTGAAATTCTGTTGACGCGTTAAAAAATTGAAGGAGGGACACACACACACACACACACATATGTGCAGACACACAGAGACAGGAAAGTGATCTCTTAAGCCCTTCTTTCCTTCGGAAAGTATGCTAATAAAAACTAACAATTTCAAGATGATAAAAAGAATTACATCAGAATTTAGCTCAAAATAATAATTGTTCATGTTATTAGAATGCCATGAAGGACATTTATTTTGAAATTACTTATGCGATCATTCATATTCCAGTTTTAACTTTTGAGATAAAATTTAAAGTAAACACATTCACATGTCTAAATATAACTGGTTCAGTGTTGTAGACATGAGGCAGTTAATTGAAGCTGGTAGGTAGATAAGCCTTAACGCATCGTCGACAATGAAGTCATTTGAGACGGAGCAAGTTGCTCGGAGAAGCAGTAACAGAGAAGGAATCTGCTTTAGTTTGCAGTAAGAAATTATCCCATAATTCGCCCGGAGTCACTTTGTAAGACCATTAAAAACAGAAATCCGGATGTCCGGACCGGGAATGGAACTGCGAGTCCAGTGTGTTACCAATGCGCTAGTGTGTGCTGGAGCGAGAGAAGTGCCGCTGTATGCTATTAACTGTCAGTTCAACAACTTCTGAAAGCCGTGCTCCTAATCTGCTTTCCCAGTTCATATCGTTCCACTATACATTGATATGAACCATCTCACTTTATTCATACGTCATGCAAATGAAACCTTAGAATTTTTAGTAAAANACGTCATGCAAATGAAACCTTAGAATTTGTAGTAAAGTAAATATGTGTACAATTTGCAACTTTGTATTACAAAACCAGAAAATACTGCGATATGAGTAGCTATAAATTTAAACATTACTGTTGTAATATAACATCAAGTATCAGAACTATTTTTTATTAAAATGCTGCCAACAGCTGGGTATCTGTATATCAGTAACACTACTGTAGCATGTGTAGTTATTCGCAGCTACCTTTTTTTTTTTCAAATGTTGATTTCAAAAGTGTTTACTTTGCATGGCACGAAACTTGCGGTCGCCATTGGCGATTAGAAAATACAGTTAACCCTTGTTTTAGCCGACTATAAGGGGGATTGTCTGTCTGCTGTTGCCAACAGTCTAGTATCACTAAATGAAATGCATCCAGTAAAAAGACTAATGAAAAACAAGCATAATAATACATTCAATATGTCATTTTCATCTCTGTAACATAAAATTATGTATAATTAATNAAACAAGCATAATAATACATTCAATATGTCATTTTCATCTCTGTAACATAAAATTATGTATAATTAATATTTTTAAATTCCATAACCAGAGAACGTGTTGTCCTATTTCAGCGCATTAGCGCGCACGGGGACGGATGAGGCATTTTCAGANTAATTCCATAACCAGAGAACGTGTTGTCCTATTTCAGCGCATTAGCGCGCACGGGGACGGATGAGGCATTTTCAGAATCCTTAATATGCCAAATATTATAGTAATGCTTATCACTTGAAATGCCATGCCCTGCTTTACCTCGAAGGGCTGATACCTGCGTGTAGACGAGAGGAATGCTGATCCAGTCGTAGTTGAGCATGCCGCCACAGCCGGCGCGGAACACGTTGAGGCCGTCGATGAGGCTCTTGAGCGAGAAGTCGTCCTTGACGCGGCCCTCCTTCCTGGCACGAGTGATGATGCCGCCCGCCCAGACGAGCGGCATCCAGTACTTGGGGTGCGTCGTCTTCCTCTCCAGGTCCTCGAAGATCTTCCTCTCGTTCGGCTGCAGGAATCCCGCCTCCACCAGGTGCTCCATCGTGGGGAAGCGCTTCTTGACTCGTGGGCTCATCATGCGCAGGGTCAGCACGAAACACAGGTTCACGTACCTGATGATGGTGCGCCGCATCAGCCTGCCGCGCTCATCCTGCGCACACGTCACACCCACACACCCGACACTCACCTACCCGACACCAACACAACTGTCCAAATAGCATAGTCATCAGTGATCAACATCTCTGATCGTGCCTTCATTCTCAAAGGACAAGCACTTTTAAACAGATAAAATACTTTTACCGATCTGAATTTAACCAAATTGCATTAAAAATAGGTTAGAACAAGTATACAAATATCTCAAAGCTCTTGTTTACTAAACAGTGTTCTATCCTTATACCCTATCCGCGTCGTTTATGATAGTCGTTTTGGCATTAAGGCCGTTCAATGTGGGGACACGAAGACTGATTATGCGCAGCAAGCGAGATCACTCTACCCCATATTAATTCTACGCTCTGCATACGTACTGGTTTCCACATGGCGCGCACGAGGTGGTATCAAATTTTTCTAGATTATCTCTGGTTACAAGAACGAACTTCATCTACGTTTGCATGCTATCACNCACGAGGTGGTATCAAATTTTTCTAGATTATCTCTGGTTACAAGAACGAACTTCATCTACGTTTGCATGCTATCACATTCAAAATAGTTCCATTGCACAGCAATACAGCGTTCCCAGTGTTCTTACCGCTTTCTTAATGTATCCTGGAAGTAGTGTTGCCAACTGTCCTGTATTGTACAGTATTTCTCATATTCTGGGGCTGAAATAATAATCTAATATGGACATAGGTGAGGACATCATATATCCCGTATCACAGATTTCTTCGAGAAAAAAAAACTGAGTATTAATAAACACAGTGGCAGTACTTTACCACTTCCGCGGTTACAGATACATTTACTCTGCTGCTCTAACTCAATGGACACAGATAGTTACAACTGACGCCGACAGGTGATATTCGTCGACAAGTGCTTGCTAAGATGATTATCTTGCAGTGTGTTGCGGTCGTCTGTTTTAAATCCGATTGAATCAAATTTAAATCACTCTGAGTTATGACTATAGTGGTAAATAAAATACTGTTGCTGTATATGTTCAGAGAAAATGTTGGATGATGTATAATACTGACTTTTCCGCCTTACTAATAGTATTTGAAACTGCTCTTTTTGTTATTGGGACAAACGAGTTGTGGGCATTCTTGTGGCACCTGGTCTCGCCCTCTGTATATAACGGTAATAATTTTGCACGATCATTTTACTGACGTCAGATGCCGTGTGCCAAGTTGTCGGAAGTGTCCCTTATGACAAATCGGAAAAACTTTGTAACCCTACCGGAAGTCGTCTTCTCGAAGCATGTCAAGCTTCAGCGACTCGCACTGGATCTCAGCAGCGGAGGATCATCTCCAGTGACGAAACTTGGGTGAACGGAAACGAATCTGAGACGCAGCATCAGTCTTCAGAGTGGAAGGGCCCATCTCCTGCACGACCGAAAAAGGCGAGACAGGTCAGCATGACCAAGTGCATTCCCATCGTCTCTTTTCTCGACATTCACGGCAATGTGCATCGAGAATTCGTTCCCAGAGACTAGATCACCAAAAGTTCGTTGTACTGCCAACTTTTAGCGTGTCCGAGGGAGGACATTCGGCGAAAGCGTCCGGATTTCTGACGCGCGAGAAACTGCATGTTCCACAACTACAATGTACAGTCACCGAGATCTCTTGCACTTGAGTTTCTCACCACGAACAATATGTTATTGCTTCGACACCCATCCTACTAGCCAGACTTGGCACCTGCGGACTTCGTCCTCGCCTCGAAGATGAAGGTACAGCTCCAAGGTCACCATATTGAACCACTGCCAAGATCCAGCGCAAGTCGCGCAAGGTGCTTAACATTCTTGGAGAGCAAGACTTCCAGAAGGGGCAGGAATGCTGGGAGAGAGTAGTCGTTATAGAGAGCCGCCTATAAGAAATGTTGGGACCTCAGTGGCTGAGCGGTTAGACTGCTCGCCTCGAACCAAAGCGAACCATGTTCAATCCCCGGCCGGGTCACTCCCGAATTTTCGCAAGTGAGAATCATACCAGACGATGCCGCTGGTCGAAGGGTTTTCCCGGGGATCTCCCACTTCCCCTGCCTTTTAATTCTGGTGCTGCCACATTCTCACCTCATTTCACCCTCATCGGCTGTCAATACCTCGTTGTTAAGAGCCACTNCGGCTGTCAATACCTCGTTGTTAAGAGCCACTCAATTTTCTCAACTCAACTATAAGAAATGATGTAGGCCAGATAACGAACTGTGGTAGAGGGCAAATGAAAGTGTGGCAAGCTTTTTACGAGAAGTGTGTCAACACGTATTCCAGGAGACTTCGAGCAAGAGAGAGAGAGAGAGAGTCAGGGAATGTCAGCTCAGGTAGAGGTTGCAGGGACGCGAAGCGCGGCTCACCTCGACAGGAGGTACTGCAAGACTGACCCCGCAGGAGACCAGGGAGATATAGGTTGGAGACACGTGCTTAATGCTGGATTAACAGAAGCACAGCGGGTAAGANTCCCGCAGGAGACCAGGGAGATATAGGTTGGAGACACGTGCTTAATGCTGGATTAACAGAAGCACAGCGGGTAAGACACGAGAGCCAGACGCGACATCACAGAGCGATGAAACCCATGTATCTTATTCAGAGCTCACAATATCTCAACAATATCTGTCCAACAAGTGTTGTACTTCGCTGTTTGGAAATTCTCAGATGACAAGTAATTCACATAAAATCCATTATTTACAACAAACAAATTTACTGTAACTGAAAGATTCTTCACTTTTCACAAAATTTAAATGAATATTAAAATCACATATTTAAAAACAAACCAAAAGGTAATTTTGGAACCGAGTTGTTAACTAATTACCATAGTGAGGAAATATGCATGAAATTTAGTTTAGTAATGTTGTGCTTGCACTTTGTGCGTATCCCAAGAACTGAAACACAACGAGAAGTAGAAATAGAATATACTGGCGCCATGCTGTTGTGGCTCCTTGCGTGTGTGGATGTCTTGAGCCGCCATTCTCTACTTGGACGTAGTTGCAAATGTGTCCGCCTGGCAGCACAGTACAGGGACTGGCGCTGCCTGCACACGGTGGTCCCAACACGAGGACACACCCCTCCCACTCTTTCCCGGCCAACCACAAGGCACAACCCTTGCGTGTAATGTGTCAAGGAAGGGCGGGAGGGAGGTTACACCGGTATTATGCTGCTGACAAATGAATTGACCAGGACAAATTATAGGAGAAAAGTTACCTCACAGTAATAAAATGTATCATAGTTACAGTTTGTTCACAGTAAACTGTGTGTTTTCGAGAGCTCAGCTTAAGATATACTTCTATGTACCCTGTGTATGCTCACGACGCATGTAAAATTAACGTTGTCACACGCCTGATTGCTTTATTAAAGCATCAGTCACGATAAACTGTGACATTATTGGAAAAGTTAAGTATTTTATAAATTCACTAATATACATAAAAAAGTTAAAATAATGTCAGTATCCCTGGGAGGAAAGGGCAATATTCTGGGAGGTGATCAAAAAAGATCATATGAACATGAGGTCAGTACCGAACGGTTGTCGAGATAGAACTGTTTAAATGTAAATGCTGACATACCTGTTTATTGNATGAACATGAGGTCAGTACCGAACGGTTGTCGAGATAGAACTGTTTAAATGTAAATGCTGACATACCTGTTTATTGTATTTTATAGATTAAGTAACAACGAGATTGCAATACATAATGAATAACACACTTTTCTCTTTGTATTTTATCTTTCTTTGTATTATACACACACGCACATTACATTGTTTTCGTTTGGAATGTAGGTAGATGTAAATTTATATTTTTCCTATCCCAATGAAACACAATTAACAAATATATTTGCTTGCAAAGTAAACATTTAAACACTCCACATTCGGTGGTGTCGCGGTGGTGTAGTGGNGCTAACGCCAAAGGAACTACTGTACCTGCCGTTTATTCCCCGCCCAATGTATCTCGGAGAGACGCTACTAGATTTTCCGTTTTTGGACCCGCTTCTCGTGGTTTTGAAGAATGTCTATATAGACGAAGTATCCTGGATGCTCAACATCTTGCCCTGGAGGGTCCTAGATCGACCTATCCGAGCAGGCCGCAGTATTCTTATGGTAAGTGTACCCAATATATTTTGCCTCACCTTAACACCAATAACGCCGACTATTAGTATCTAAATATATGCTAATAACTTTTTTTTTTGTTTCAGTGGATTACAGAGATGAGGAATGTTCATGATTGGCTCGAGACCAATCACACTCCGCAAAGAATAATGATAGAAATTATACGTTTCTTGGAAAGGCTTGAACAACAGTCTTAATATCATAAGCGCGTTATTTGTTTTGTAACTCGAAAAATGGCAATCCGTATACTTATATCTACGTCAAACGATAATATAGTTTATAAATAATATAATCTTGCAAACAAAAAAGTTTTATTGTTCATGACGTTAGTCAAGATCATGTAGGTACCAACTGACTGACGAAAATTAACATTAAATCTATTAGTGTTTTTTTTTTCTACTTCAAGATCATTGCTAGAAAGTCTGCGGTTATAATAAAATATATTAATTGACTATTATTCCAAATGAGAGGGATTCAAAAAGTGCTCACTTTACCGTGAATAGCCTATAACTATGATAACCTAAAAGCCTTTGCTCAAGAAAGGGCACGGCCTATTCTCCCTTGGGGTTGTATGCCAGTTTCTATAGTGGTCTCGGATAATTCTCACCAGTTTCATGATGATATTCTTAATGGCTGCACTGAACTGGAATTGGGGTTGGGAGGAGGGAAGATTATTTTCATATTTGTACCCCACCAAAATGGTCTGTAGAGGGGGAGGGGTGCAGCTGCCACTGCGAACAGGGTGTGTATAGGAATCCCGTACACGAAGGCGCAGTCTGTTGAGGCACAGGGGAACTACAGCTGGTGCGGTAGTGCGAAGTGGAGTCGTGCTCACCTGGCCGTGCACCAAAGTGCTGACGAACATGGCGAGGTTGTCCGGCCACGGCATGCAGATGTACTGGTCCCACCACCGCTTGATCACTATGGACACGTAGAAGCCCAGCACGAAGGCGATGGGGATGAGGTCGCCATACGTGCGGCAGTGTAGGGCCAGCTTCTCGAACAACCTGCAACTCAGCGGCACTGCGCGATTCTCAGGCTTGCCAACGTCGCACACCTCCGCTCACACTATCTACCATCGTCCACGGTTAACGGAGCACTTCTCAAAGCCTTGCTTAAGATCCTCTTTCCTCATTTTTTAAATCTATCCACCATGTGTAAATTTTACATTAACAAGTGCCTAACGACTTTAATCTGCAGTCAAGTGAAAACNTTTTAAATCTATCCACCATGTGTAAATTTTACATTAACAAGTGCCTAACGACTTTAATCTGCAGTCAAGTGAAAACGTGATATATTTTAAAACATAAATGTGTCAGTAATATGGCAGTTCGTATTCTAAAATGTATAAAACAGAACAAAATAACTTTATTTGCCATACATTTAAACATCACACTTGCAATACAACTTAAACACTTGAACAATCCCGGATCCAGAAGGGCTTGATCTCTTGTGCAGTGCAGTATTAATACATATAACAAGTATAGTAGTAAACAATTATAAAAAGGATTTCGATAGTCTAACTACTGAATACTGACATTTATGTGTTTCATAAAAACTTAATGCTTACTGGTAAGCACTTGGTTGAATGAAATGCAGAGCACCCCAACTCTCAAGTAGCCCCTTCCTAAATGGTCTCTAGATCCTCCACTGCTTGGAAATACTACTCCAATTCGTTGCCAACTTAAATGGGTGCTTACATGTTAGTGTGTACGATAGCATCTATGTAGTTAAAAAACGGTGTTCTTTTATCGTGAACAGCCTACAATAAAGAGTTCGTATACCTAAGACTTGAAATGCAATTCAAGTATTTGGAGGACACTTATTTTTTATATTTTAAGAAACTCTTAAACATGCTCCAAATGTAATTATTACGTCAAAAAAAACACATTTTCAATGAGATCGAAATGATACTTTCAAGACTGCGACGTGCACATTATAAATTCCACTAAGGAATCCTCCAATATAGATAGTTTATAGCCTTTTTATAACATCTTCACTTTTCTTTAAACTGCGGCCGTTGAGTCACATTTTCCCGCCTGAAACCTATTTCCGGGCTGAAACACAAAACACGTACACTTTGCGGTATAAATTCTGCGTCGGCATGCAACTTGTCTGTCATTTTCAGGGGCGTCGGCAACTGGCAAAGAGGGG
>NQII01005717.1:4356-21955 GCA_002778355.1 Clitarchus hookeri | reverse complement strand
CAGTTGTCACGCTGCGCAGTTGTAACGCTGCGCAGTTGTCACGCTGCGCAGTTGTCACGCTGCGCAGTTCTCACAGACTTACAATTGTTGAACTGGAGAACGCGAAAGGCCTTCTGTTGTGGTGTCGTCGTTCTGAAGCATACTGAAGGGAGCCCCCATGCTGGCTGCTCACCGCCTACGTACCAGGGAGTCATCTAGCGGTAACAAAGTGATACATCTACATCCTTTCTTAGCAGTGCTCGCTGACGCGTGGGACCCAGGCATGGCGCAACAGAGCACCGAGTCAACACCCGAGTGACTCAGAGTCCATTGGTGTGATGGTGATCATAGTTAGCATACTTCTAGGTAAAACTTTGTCAGACGTGTATTTCACGTTTTACAGCATTGTTCTCTGTTCATTAGTTTCACTTTTTAATATATAGCCCTATGTTTTCGGGTGAATCTTTTTGAAACACACGGCACTTCAACAGCCGCATTGACTGGCGACCGCCCAGTACAGTTGGCAACGACGGATCTAACATTGACTTGTGTCTTAGGTCAACATTTCTGAATACTGAAATTATTTTNAAATTTTTTTTTTTTTTTTTTTTTAATACTTATATTAGTTACAGAATTGGCAAGTTTGTAATATACTTACTTTTCCAATAATTTCACACTAATTTGACTGACACAATAATACAATCATTAGGCCCGTCACAACGTTAATCGTACATATGTCGTGGGAATACACAGTGTGAATACAAGTATACCTTGAGCAAAGATTATGAAAGTGCTCAGTTTACCACGAACAACCTATAACTATAATACATGTTGTTATTATACTGAGGGTAATTTCTCTCCCATAAGTTGTCCTAGTCAACGCATTTGTCAGCACCATAACACAGGTGTCACCGCCCTCCCTTCACTACGATCTATTTAAATGCCCCCCCCCCCCACCTTCCTAACAACATTTCAGGCTAAGGTTGTGTGTGCCTTGTGGTTAACGTAAAGTGATTCAGGGCTCATTGAAGCAGAGGGGGGTGGGGGCAGCATTGTAAGCATTTTTGATTCTCGTAAATAAAAATGTTGTCATACATATGTTTCACTCTTAAAAGCATTTTTTTTTGTTCCTTAATTTAAAAATATTGGTGATTTTGTTGGGATTCCACAATAATAACATTACACTTCAAACAACAAAATATGTCGAGCCACAATAAACCTTTTGCAGGTTACTTACTTTATAAAAGATTGAGTCCGAAATAACATGGCGACTTCGTTGCTTTATTTCATGCACATACCGAAAATAAAAGAGAGGTGGCTGAACTTTCCTTAGATGTGGCCTCTTCATTTTTAAAATTGCATCAAGAAGACGCAAGGTGACTTCAAAGAAAGTCTGCCATGTCTCGGCAGCAAGGTAGAGAAATGGCCTCAATACATATTTTCCGACCGCTATAAATACAAAATGTACGCACAAAATAAAGAGGAAAGGTCATAATTATACATTATTGAGGCGACAAATAACAAACAGAAAAAGAAACAATGACCAAAAGTGGTAAAACTCAAAAGATTACACCATTAGTAGGAAAATAGCTGGAACTAATTAGAAATTCGGTCACACCATGGCGAGTTGAAAGCAAGAAGGAAGTAGAGTACGTTCCGAAAATACTAGTCACTAACACAGATATCAAGTCGCTTCACAAAACCAGTGATACTAACCTGTTTCGTAATGCAATATTTTACATTAATGCCATAAGCACTATATAAAATTATATTGACAGAAAATAATTTAAATATGAAATTCACAAACCAAATACAGATATTTTATTACGAAATGCACAATTATTTTTTAATAAAGTTATTTCAATCGGTTGACACAATAGCTTAACCTGATCAGAATAATTGGTCACTTAAAAATTNTATTTTTTAATAAAGTTATTTCAATCGGTTGACACAATAGCTTAACCTGATCAGAATAATTGGTCACTTAAAAATTAAAAAATGAAAAATTAACGAAATCTTGGAATATTGCTTGATAAATACACAAAATTACAGAAAAAGTGACAAAACATAATCTGACCTCGCTTTAACAATAAAAATGAAAAATATAGCTATGTGCTGAAAAAGAACACTAAGGGCTTTGCCGTGAGTAGAAAAATAAATCCCAGAAAGGTCATACAAGGTCAAAAGAACAGTTAAAAATAAAAACGGCGCAATAGGTCACATAAATTACTAAAATTTTGGGATTTTATGGCAAACAGAAAATAAATTTCCTAGGCCATTTAGAAATGTTTTTATTGCCTGTTCACTGTAACGTTTGTTCGATTTGGTTTTGTAAGTAGCAACAAGGGCGAATTCGAACTTTCCAAGAGTTTAGAGCAGTTTAGTAGAGCGCCGAATTTCCGAAGTGCTGAGGTTTCATCTGGGTGTTCCCGAAATATTCAATAAGTTATTGACAATAACGTATTACAAACCAAACCTTTGAAATTAGCACTGTACTAAACTGCTTGGAACCTGTGAACACTAGAAAGTGATTGGGAGTTGACGAGCTAAGTTGCACCGAGGTAACCTGTGCTCATCTAGAGAGCGCACAGCGCCGTGCACATACATCAAGATAAGCTGGAGTCATTGTTGTATTCTGCACATGTCCCAGACTTGGATCCAGAACTGCAAGCTGCCAAGTACACGTCTTCCAACTGTTCACATCGGGTTTGAACCCCTGCTTTTACGACAAATGGCATTTGTTATGTTAGTCATGAGTAGTGTGCTATCATATCGAAGCACTTACTTTAGTCAATATTACGCTATTCTTAGTTAAAGCATCGTGGTATGACAGCTGTGTAGAAAGAGAAACAGTTGAACGTTGAGACACGGGGACAGATTACAGCACAGCTGTGCTCTGTATTCTCTCTGCGCTATGCTCTCACAATAAAAAATAAACATTTTTTTAGTAATAAACCATTTAACTCATTACACCTCCTTTTACGAAAAAATAACACTTCGGCAAGAAACATTTACTTTACAATAGCACACCAAATTTTGATTTAATATATGCAAACTATTTCTTGCTTGCCATTGGCAACAAAATTCTTTGTGGTTTTAATTTAAATTGGTTAGGAAAGAAATATTATAAATTATAAGCGAAGTATAAGTGAATGTTTTAGTGAGCGAAAACGTATAAAAAGTATTGTATTTTAATTTTGGAGACCTTATTAAAGTGTTGTGTTGTAAAAGTTTTTTTTAAATAATCTAATATTTCTTAACACAAATTATAAAAATTATTTCTTTGCGTTATTCAACAATGCACTTATACTATACACCCAACATTTCAGGATTAAAATATTCTTAAAAAGAAAACAATTCAAACGACTTCAAAATTTTTGTCACAGTTTGGCGCCGTCTTACGAGCATAGAATAAGATGAGGTAGACCGATTATCTTCTGCGCATATACCAAACATGGACCTACCCCACACCAACTTAACTGTCAAAAGTCATATGATTAACAGTGATGAATGCGTAGNCATATACCAAACATGGACCTACCCCACACCAACTTAACTGT
The DNA here is from genome assembly GCA_002778355.1 of Clitarchus hookeri. Lineage (NCBI taxonomy): Eukaryota > Metazoa > Arthropoda > Insecta > Phasmatodea > Phasmatidae > Clitarchus > Clitarchus hookeri. The sequence continues at coordinate 18,416 of NQII01005717.1, read as the reverse complement.
CAAAAGTCATATGATTAACAGTGATGAATGCGTAGGTTTATATCTTAATTTAAAAAACAATCCTTTTTATATAAATACAATAATTTTATTATTTCGAGTGTAATCTCATTGCATTAAAAATTCGTTAGTGGACTGGTACAAACTTTTCAAAACACTTGCTTACATAAAGAATATTCTAACCTCAAATCCTGGCCTCGTGTTTATAAATTTGACGATGGAATCTAAGAATGAAAAAAAAAAAAAAAACTTTCTCCATGATACTATGCAAAAATGCATACTCAAAAAAAGTAAAGACGAGTGGAGAGATTTGGGCAACTTTTTAACATCGACATCTTGAGAGCCGATGTGGGTGAAGCGAGGTGAGTATGGAGCAACTCCGAAATGCAAGAGCGGGGGAAATGGGAGATTCCTGATAAAACCCGCCGACCAGCGGCATCGTCCGGCACGATTCCCAAGTGCAAAAATCAGGGAATGACTCCTCCGGTGATCGAACCCAGTTAGCGTTGGTGGGAGGCGAGTAGTCTAACCACTACACCATCGCGGCCCCTAAAAAAAAGTAAAGTAAGTTCTTCTTCGCAAAGACGGTTATGGGGAGAAAATCGTACCGTGGATTCGACAATAAAATGAGACATTTAAGAAGTATGAAATGTAATAATATCGATAATACCACAGCGAGATTAGAACGTCTTACTTGGCGTACTTATAAAAAGAAACACATACAACGGTATGGTCGTTTNATAATACCACAGCGAGATTAGAACGTCTTACTTGGCGTACTTATAAAAAGAAACACATACAACGGTATGGTCGTTTGTTTCTGTGTTGGTAGTTAACTGAAAATGAACTAGAATGTTTGCTACGTTTAGTTTGTTCAGTATAAAGTCAATATTTTTTTCTGGATGATTTAAGAAACCGTTGAAATTCTGTTATCCTTACGTGAACCGTCTGAAACGATCACATGAGAAATGTGGAAGGCAGATGGTTGCACGTTTTGCTCTGTCTCATCATACACACGCGCCATATTCCCCCGCCTGCTTCTGCTGAGACTGCCTGTCGTGCATGTCAGTGTCTTTCATTGCACCCAGACGCCACACCAGCATTCGTCAGTAACTAATCATCAGTGTCTGCAGTTATAGGCTATCTACAGTAAACTGAGCACTGCGTCAGATCTACGTGTACACTGCAGCTATAGGCTATCTACAGTAAACTGAGCACTGCGTCAGATCTACGTGTACACTGCAGCTATAGGCTATCTACAGTAAACTGAGCACTGCGTCAGATCTACGTGTACACTGCAGCTATAGGCTATCTACAGTAAACTGAGCACTGCGTCAGATCTACGTGTACACTGCAGCTATAGGCTATCTACAGTAAACTGAGGACTGCGTCAGATCTACGTGTACACATGTGTGTATTCTTCCAACATAAACATTACCATTAAAAAAACATAAACAAAAGTAAATAACTGTGGCATTAGCTTATATTTATCTTAAACTTTAAATCCAACGTTAGGATGTGCAAATACTTTCTGTCCTTCGTTGCCAACTTAACTGGACGCATGCCAGTCAACATTTCCATTAAAGTATGCGCAGGTAGGNATAATACCACAGCGAGATTAGAACGTCTTACTTGGCGTACTTATAAAAAGAAACACATACAACGGTATGGTCGTTTTTTTCTGTGTTGGTAGTTAACTGAAAATGAACTAGAATGTTTGCTACGTTTAATTTGTTCAGTATAAAGTCAATATTTTTTTCTGAATGATTTAAGAAACCGTTGAAATTCTGTTATCCTTACGTGAACANGTGTTGGTAGTTAACTGAAAATGAACTAGAATGTTTGCTACGTTTAATTTGTTCAGTATAAAGTCAATATTTTTTTCTGAATGATTTAAGAAACCGTTGAAATTCTGTTATCCTTACGTGAACAGTCTGAAACGATCACATGAGAAATGTGGAAGGCAGATGGTTGCACGTTTTGCTCTGTCTCATCATACACACGCGCCATATTCCCTCGTCTGCTTCTGATGAGACTGCCTGTCGTGCATGTCAGTGTCTTTCATTGCACCCAGACGCCACACCAGCATTCGTCAGTAACTAATCATCAGTGTCTGCAGCTATAGGCTATCTACAGTAAACTGAGCACTGCGTCAGATCTACGTGTACACTGCAGCTATAGGCTATCTACAGTAAACTGAGCACTGCGTCAGATATACGTGTACACATGTGTGTATTCTTCCAACATAAACATTACCATTAAAAAAACATAAACAAAAGTAAATAACTGTGGCATTAACTTATATTTATCTTAAACTTTAAATCCAACGTTAGGATGTGTAACTACTTTCTGTCCTTCGTTGCCAACTTAACTGGACGCATGCCAGTCAACATTTCCATTAAAGTATGCGCAGGTAGGNCTACTTTCTGTCCTTCGTTGCCAACTTAACTGGACGCATGCCAGTCAACATTTCCATTAAAGTATGCGCAGGTAGGCACAGTGACATTTTTCAAAGGTTTACTTCAAACATGCTTTTATAATCGTGAACAGCCTTTAAAGACTAGCCTGTCAGCTGATGAGAGCAGAACAAGGACTGCGGCTTTCTGCGCGAGTACTGACTGCCCGACATATCGGCAAGTGTTCGGCAGTTCCGATCGCTAACCCTTCCAGCATGCAGGAGAGATGCCACAGCAGGAGACACATCGCGTGATTATGTCAAGTGTTCAGTGAACAGGGTATATCTGGTATTCATCCAGTATACTTACAGTCTTTCTTTCTCGTTCAGCGCGAACCTGTACACTCCGCTGAGAGCGAAGTAGACGGCCGAGTAGACGAGCAGGTTAGGCCACAGCAGTTTGTAGATGCTGCCCCGCCACCTGACACACGACATGAAGCATGTGGCATTATCGCAATGCCCAGGGCGTGCTTCTCACATCACTCTTATGACTACAATAAGAAGATATATACAGGATTACCCTGAACTCCAGTTGAAGTGGAAAACATAGTACGACCTACACTGAAGAGCCAAAAAAACTGGCATAGGCGTGTGTATGCAAATAAAAGAGGTATGGAACCAATCGGAGTAACGCGATGCGGTCGGCAGCTAGATCGGTTACTGCGGCTACAATGGCCGGTTATCAAGATTTAAGTGAGTTTGAAAGTGGTGTTATAGTCGGCGCACGAGAGATGGGACATAGCATCTCCGAGGTAGCGATAACATTTGGATGTTCGCGTACGACCATTTCACGAGTGTACCGTGAATATCGGGAATCCGCTAAAACATCCCATCTTCGACATCGCTGCGGCCGGAAAAAGGTCGTGAAAGAACGGGATAAACGACGACTGACGAAAATAATTAAACGTGACAGACGTGCAACCCTTTCTCAAATTGGCGCAGATTGGATTTATGGACTGCCCTGCAGCATTTATGGTGTGAATTGCCTCCTGCATACCTTCAGACATTAGTCGAGTCCATTCCAAGTCGTCTTGCGGCACTTCTGCGTGCTCGGGGGGCCCTACACGATATTAGGCAGGTGTACCAGATTTTTTGGCTCTTCAGTGTATGATATAATATATTACTAAAGGAGACACAGTCTTGAAAATTGAGGACTGAAATTGGTTATTTTAAAATTCCAGAAATTATATGTAGTATTCTCTCGAGGCCCGTTAGCCTGAGCATGTTACACCAAGGCAACATGCGTGTTATTTTAATATACTCATGATTATTACTTTATAACAATCACCAAAGACCCACATATAGCACACTTTCGTTGAATAAATGACATTGTAACCCAAACCTTCTAATGATAGATGATATTACCCGCCGAACGTCCATAGAAGGCAGATATCGCATTAAGCTAACACTATCGCGCATTTTCTGCTTCATTTCGTGTATTTCCTGACCTTTTGCAAATAAATAATTTTATTTCTCAATATCTAAGACACCCTCGCTAATCAGGTTATGTCATATGTCGCATTATGTTTTATACCGTAATTTACATTACGAATATTCTCACAATGTTTTTACCTGAAGTTCAGGATCAACCTGTATAACGTAATCGGATATAGCGACACAATTTATACTGCCCACGAGTGTAGCACAGTAGTAGCAAGGCTAGCTGTCCGCTTCCCACTTCGATGACACCCGGGATTGACTCCCAGTGTGGTCAAACCTGAATTTCGTGGTGGATGTTGTTGGCTGGCGGGAGTTTTACGGGGTTCTGCTATACTCCCTGCCATGCATTATAAGGCCTGGATGGCATATAAAAAGTTAAATAATTTACGTTTTCACTTTTTATATGCCATCCAGTAATTAAGAGTTAAGCAATGTTCAGAAATTCTGTACCTTACGGTAAAAAAAATGCACACACAAAAACATTTGGGACATAAAACAGACAAAAGATTATAAATTATATACTTTAATTTTTCATATAAGGAAACCGTTCCCAGATTTTAAATGTGTGGCGCTCTGTGATTCTCTTACAATAAGTTTTGGAGGTGACGCCGCAGCGCCATATTTTACGACAAAATACTTAAATCGCTATTAATATTTACCTTTATAATAAAATGTATATTTCAAAACCCTAAACACAATGAAAAATACAGCGCAAGGTAAATAACCTATATAAATACTTTGCATTTAAACACTTTTGTTTGTAAATAATGTTTAAAATGCGTTAAAATACATATACCGTTTTAAATTGTTATTTTTTGACACATAATTATCTTAAACAAGAAAATTTTTATTTACACCAATATTTTGTCGACTGCAGGCTGCCAGCTGCTCATTCTGTAAGAGGCTAGAATTACAAATCACGGAGATCACCAGTGAATAAACTCCTCTCTCTTAATAGCTTCAACACCAGGGAACAGTGACAGTGAACATGTCCTAGTTCCTCAATCCTCGAGAGGTTTCAAAATACTAGCCAATGCACGAAGCATGAAAGATAAAAGATTCATAGCTCTTTCATAATATTCGATNTTAATCCTCGAGAGGTTTCAAAATACTAGCCAATGCACGAAGCATGAAAGATAAAAGATTCGTAGCTCTTTCATACTATTAAAATTAGTTAAAAAATTGTTGTCATTACTTGTAAATACTAAAATTTTAGTTTTTAAGTAAGAGTTTTTTTTTTTTTGGTTTTTTTTTTTAGATTTTCTATCTATTAATTTCTTGACTTCTTGTAAGATCGCACTTTTTAGCCTAATTGCCGAAGGAAAGGAAGGTTAATGATATCACTTCCTGTCTGTGTGTTTATAGGTGTATGTGTGTGCGTGTGTTCCCCAAATTCAATTTTTGGATACGTAAACCGAATTTCACCAAATTCTGTACATATTCAACGTGTACTGGAATTCATGTGCCCAACTCCAGGAGGTTATCACTTGTAGTAAGTAATGTGGNAATTAAGAGTTAAGCAATGTTCAGAAATTCTGTACCTTACGGTAAAAAAAATGCACACACAAAAACATTTGGGACAGAAAACAGACAAAAGATTATAAATTATATACTTTAATTTTTCATATAAGGAAACCATTCCCAGATTTTAAATGTGTGGCGCTCTGTGATTCTCTTACAATTAGTTTTGGAGGTGACGCCGCAGCGCCATATTTTACGACAAAATACTTAAATCGCTATTAATATTTACCTTTATAACAAAATGTATATTTCAAAACCCTAAACACAATGATAAATACAGCGCAAGGTAAATAACCTATATAAATACCTTGCATTTAAACACTTTTGTTTGTAAATAATGTTTAAAATGCGTTAAAATACATATACCGTTTTAAATTGTTATTTTTTGACACATAATTATCTGAAACAAGAAAATTTTTATTTACACCAATATTTTGTCGACTGCAGGCTGCCAGCTGCTCATTCTGTAAGAGGCTAGAATTACAAATCACGGAGATCACCAGTGAATAAACTCCTCTCTCTTAATAGCTTCAACACCAGGGAACAGTGACAGTGAACATGTCCTAGTTCCTCAATCCTCGAGAGGTTTCAAAATACTAGCCAATGCACGAAGCATGAAAGATAAAAGATTCATAGCTCTTTCATAATATTCGATGTCTTACTTACCGTAGTACTATTAAAATTAGTTAAAAAATTGTTGTCATTACTTGTAAATACTAAAATTTTGGTTTTTAAGTAAGAGTTTTTTTTTTTGTTTTTTTTTTTTTTAGATATGCTATCCATTAATTTCTTGACTTCTTGTAAGATCGCACTTTTTAGCCTAATTGCCGAAGGAAAGGAAGGTTAATGATATCACTTCCTGTCTGTGTGTTTGTAGGTGTATGTGTGTGCGTGTGTTCCCCAAATTCAATTTTTGGATACGTAAACCGAATTTCACCAAACTCTGTACATATTCAACGTGTACTGGAATTCATGTGCCCAACTCCAGGAGGTTATCACTTGTAGTAAGTAATGTGGAGTATACATTGACAACACTATCATGTGAATATTAAAGGACATACGTGGTGTTGAAAATCGAATTTTGAAATGCTTAAATGTAAATATTGCAGGAAATTGTTGAAATGGAGTGACCAAAATCGGAATGGTGTTTCACGAATCGGAGATCGTAGATCTGTGTAAATTTGGTTTTGTCAAATCGTCCCTCTCTTCGCAGGGAACTTTGGAACACTAGAAGTCAAAGAAAAAGTCCAGGCACATTATGATCCACCATGGAACAATGAAGACTAAAGGTCGTGTTGTTCGAACTCGCTCCGGTGCGGTGAACCGTTTTCCAGAAAACACCACTAAAATGTTTGAAGTTGCGGTGTAGCCCTGCGGGGTAGGCAACACATCTGCCACCCACGCCATGCACGTGGCGGAGCTAACAGGAGAGGATGTAGTCGGTGCTTGCGCGGAGGTGACCTTGGCTGCTGGCAAGTCAGTATGTGCCTGCAGCTGGTTGCGGAAGCACGTCAAGTTGTACGCGAGCGAGGCTAGCCGACATGCACCTCGTGTACGGAGCAGCCACTACCCAGCGCGACGTCAACTCTCATGTGTGGCATTTGTACGGCTCCATTAGAGATTGAGAGTTGGAGGCTCAACGATAGCATTAAGTAAAGATATCCACTAGGACGGCCATGGGATAAGGAAAAGTCTCACCAATTTGTTATGTTAGTTCTTGAGATGATTCAGAGGAGCGCTAGTGTTCTCGACAGGGAGTTAGCAGGCAGCAGACGACCCAGGAGTCAAACTTGTGTGGTGTTGCCAGTCCTGCAGCCGGCAAAAGTAGGTCCTCGCCATGGCCTCGGCTCGCTCACGTGTTCGTTCGCGTTCTGCTAAAGGCGAGCCTGTCACGTGCGAGTTAACAGNATGGGATAAGGAAAAGTCTCACCAATTTGTTATGTTAGTTCTTGAGATGATTCAGAGGAGCGCTAGTGTTCTCGACCGGGAGTTAGCAGGCAGCAGACGACCCAGGAGTCAAACTTGTGTGGTGTTGCCAGTCCTGCAGCCGGCAAAAGTAGGTCATCGCCATGGCCTCGGCTCGCTCACGTGTTCGTTCGCGTTCTGCTAAAGGCGAGCCTGTCACGTGCGAGTTAACAGNATCGCCATGGCCTCGGCTCGCTCACGTGTTCGTTCGCGTTCTGCTAAAGGCGAGCCTGTCACGTGCGAGTTAACAGCCTTCGTTGAAACTGTGAATACCTAACTCACGATTTACTAGTAGCGATCATGACTTGTAATTTGTTTCTGTCGTAGAATTCTGTATTTGCTGAAATATGCAGCGATATCAACTACTATTTGGCTTATTTACCTCTACAAAAACGAATTATCATAAATATATAACGGTCATTGTTTTTAATTCCAATGTATTATTTTACTATAGTTTATATGTTCATGATAAAATACGAGTACTGTTAGCAGTTAAAATTACAAATTTGATATTAATCATGAATGATGCCATACATAACAGTAGCGTTTTCATTCCGTTCTTATGTGAAAGGAAATTGACAGAAAATATTGTTCACTAGTCGAGAAATATATGTTGGATGCACGAAGGTCTACAATATGACTCGGTGTTTACAGTTTGGAGTTTTGATCTACTACAAAGGTGACTGTTCGTAAAATAATCAGTACTTTAAATTTGTTGATTCAAGTGTCATTAAGTCTGTGTCCGAACCTAGGAATACACTTATGTATATATGCATACTTCACTCGGCTCGATACTTGATACATTCCGACAGGCATACTTATTTGCATCCGTTACAGCAACTAGCCAGNCTCGATACTTGATACATTCCGACAGGCATACTTATTTGCATCCGTTACAGCAACTAGCCAGATGATAAGATTCTGAACAAGCATTTTGACGGAAAACAAAAACTGAATCTGTGCTGGAACGTAGGCGCGTAGTTTTAAAATTATGAACCCATTAGGTGCTGTATCCGAAAAGCGCATGCCAATGAAAGTGTTTTNAGGTGCTGTATCCGAAAAGCGCATGCCAATGAAAGTGTTTTTATTAATCAATCATAGACATTTGTTCAAGAAAGGAATGCAAAAGTATTTGATGTAGTAAATGCAGTTATCTACAATGAATAATTAAAACTGGTACAAACTAGAGGTAAGTTTTATTTTAACGCTAATAATGGTATGAAAAATAATAATTGTCGAAATTTGATATAACGTTTACACTCCCCCATGCCATACCTTGTAAAAAAAAATTGGCAGTGTTTTCACTGCCCTGCATATTAACTATAAATTCATTGCCACGCCTGGTTTATAACAAATCACGAATAAAACTGCTTATGTTTATCCCGGCTCTTAAAGATCATTAAAGGTTAAAGAGTTAAGAGTATTGTTAAAAATATTTCCAGTTTTTTTTTTTCGAAACTTAATGCCTCCATAGCACTCTTTAGAAAAAGAACTACTAGGAATAACAATAATGAACTACATATAAATCGCTTTTCAAAGTAGTAGCCTATGGGCTGTGAGGGCGCGAGACTACACACATTCGTTACCCTGTGTACGCGCGTATGTCATTTCCTGAGCCATGTACAACATTTACGTACTTACNATGAACAACATTTACGTACTTAGACGAATGCGAACGCTGTACAAGTGTGGATCACAATAAGCAGAAAACCTTATGCATACTGCGTCACGTATACGGCTCAACACTAACAAGTGTTTTTTTTTAAAGCGACAATACAATTGACTTCTCTCTAAGATCTGTGTTTACAATAATGTTGTGCATTAGTGGTTATTGTCTGAAAAACTGACAGCATGTGTGTCTACAGTTACACGATTGTAGCACAGCACACCATTTTATATTCTACACTGAAACCTCGAACTCATAACAGCGCGAAAAACGTTGACACTGAAGTTATTATTAGTAATGTTAACACTAACGAACGCACGGAAACTAGACATAACAAAGAGAGTCGCAATATTCTACTACAGACTACATTACAAAATATAACTATTTCTACACTAAGCATCGGTCGAGTGCAATGACTCTGTGCTAATTGGTAATAGTTAAGCTAAGTTTACAATAAAACAAATAATGCAGTAAGCGCTTATCTGTCATACGGAAACACGTATTCTGTATTTGCAGTTTCCAATATTGTTTAAATTCCTAATTTCAGCCAATGGAAACAGTTAGCAAACCATAGTCAAGTAGATCATACTTCAAAGCTGACATTTTCAATCAGAGAAGTTTACTTGTGTTAACAAATATAATCGTTAACACGTGCACACACATAACTTTTCAATATTGTTTATACTTACATAACTGTAAATAACTGTTCCCGCTAACAAAACCGTCTGCTGTGTTATGAGTGGTCGCGCCTCACAAGTTTCACTTAAGATATAAAATATAACTATATCTTTCAACGCCTAAGTAAAGCCGAACAACGCCCACGAACTGCTAAGTTCCATTGGAAGCCAATACAATNAACTATATCTTTCAACGCCTAAGTAAAGCCGAACAACGCCCACGAACTGCTAAGTTCCATTGGAAGCCAATACAATACAAACTTTCGTTCCTTCAGCACAAGTCTTAAAGCATAATTTAACACTTAAATATTTATATTGTAAACCCAGCTTTACTTTAGACTTCGCAGCAGGTTAAATTAAAGTTCGCAGGTGTGTTTAAACGTAGTCGAATGAAATCATTTCTCTGTTCATAGTGTACAGTTGTTACCAAGAAGAACATAAATTATTTGTAAATATCTTCACTGTGTCAAAATTATTTCATGTATTCTGGAATTTTTGTCGTCTCCTAGTCTACCAATGGATAATGGCAACAATTTACGNGTGTCAAAATTATTTCATGTATTCTGGAATTTTTGTCGTCTCCTAGTCTACCAATGGATAATGGCAACAATTTACGAACACTATGTAAAATTTGGATTTATTTGTGACAGTAGGGCATCATTGTGTGTTAACTCTGTGGCATAGTTACATAATTACAGTTTACTTTTCCTAAAAGTAGTTATGTTCTGTGCCCCCCATGGTTTATTCAATTAATAAATACTTTGTTCGTAACCGACCACTGATTTTGTTTGCACGATTATACTATATGAACAAAATATATTTTATAACATTTAAGAACATCTTCATAACGAGGAGTGCTAATTCATACAGCACATTTAGTTTCGATTCATTCATCGTGGATATTTTCTCCTCTTTACTAGCATTCCCCTACCACTTAACAATGTCAATTTTAATATATTAGTAAGATACTAGCAGTATGTAGTGTATCATATTTTCTAAACAGTATGTCTTCCGATATTTAAAAAGGATTTAGTGAAGTTTCCAGTGCCTAAATTCTGCGAGAGGCGTGAGTCCTTTAAGTCGGCACTACACGATACCCAATTTCTGCTACTTTCTGTTACACCCATGAGCACAACAGAAGACATACAAGTTTCTATAGCAGAAGAGAAGAAAGAACGCATCATTTCATACCCACACGTTACCTAAAGTGCTAAAAGAAAACTATAAATGGCAGGCAAAACATCTCGCAGGGGGACAGGGGTACAAATGCAATCAAATATTATATGAAGGTGCTTTGTGGTGCATCCAAAAGTACGAAGACTGTTTCTTTCCCCTGAAGACTGCATTTATTTAGGTTTCTAAGTACGAGTACTTTTAATGAGTGGAACATGGAGTAGCGGTACTGCTTGTTTATGGAAAACAAGATACTGTATTCACATGTATGTACGACGAACATTTATGCAAATCATAAAAATATTAGCAAATTATTTAAACAGGGGCACAGCCAGGAATTTACAATGAGGGGGGGGGAGATCTCATATTTATATTTGTGCTCAAAATAGGAGAGCTGTAATATTACAAATTAATGTTTAAAATATTTAATGGAACAACAAAATGCTAAAAACATCTTTAATGTTCAAGGGGGATCACACATTTCTAATATTAAAATTATATAAAAGTTGTCGTTTTGTTTTTAAATTTTATGTTTGAATATTTTATTTTCATTCCGGTGAGTGATATGTCTCGACATTACCCCCTCCCCCCACCACCCGGTTACACGCCCGTATTTACATATGCATCTTTAATGAGCATAATCAATCTAGCATGTTCCGTAATTAACAAGCTTTTACTGTTAGAAGGCCAAAATATGGCAAAACTATCACAATATTAAACTTAAGGATTTTGTGTGTGCCTGTTGACATTACTCACGCTACACAGCTCGAATTATCTACTTTTGAAACTAATTGATTTGATTAACCAACAACCACAGCTAGTCGATTGTATTGTACTGTTGCTTACATATGATTGCTTTTAGACAAAGTGATTCTGGAAATAAACGTCTTCTAACAATAACATAAGTTATAAACAGCAATAATGTATCGCATAAAGAAATTCGTTACACGACGGAGATTTGAATTGTAGAGCCTACAATCATGTGGTGCAGACCCGCGCATCAACCCACTGAGCTACACACACAGCCTACAGAATGTCTGTATTATACAATACCTATCTCCACAGTTAATAAATACGTACTACATACACATGTGTCATGCCTGACTCCATTCCTTGTTCCCTACGCTTGTAGTCGTTTACATTACCCATTACAGTGGATGTACATTCATGTAAAAGTGGCGCGGGTAGATGTGTTGCCTACCCCCGCAGGGCTACACCTAACCTTCGAAATTTTGAGTTGCGTTTTCTCGAAAACGGTTCACCGGAGCGAGTCCGGACAAGAGGACCTTTAGTCTTCATTATGCCATGGTGGATCATAATGTGTGTCGTTTTCTTTACCTCCTGGTTTTCCAAAACTCTCTCCGAAAAAAGGGTGACTACCTCTACTAGCGCAATAAAGGGGGACGATTTGACCAACCAAATTTACCCAAATTTACGATCCCCGATTCGTGAAATACCATTCCGATATTGGTCGCTACATCTCAAGTACTTCCTAAAATATTTACATTTATGAATTTCAAATTCGATTATCAACACTGCATACCTTCCCTTAAAATTCACCACATTATAGTGTTATCATTGTATACCCCAACTTATTTCCCACAAATAATCACCTTCTGAGTTTGGCACATGAATTCTTTTACACGTTGTATATTCCTTGGTAATGACACATGACGTTTAGAGTTTCCGACTACACCAGGTATATACTTTCAAAATGGCGGCCACTTTATTTGTTAGGGTGAAATATATCTCGGGAACCATTAAACCGATTTAAGCCAAATTTTGTACACTCTAATAGTACCGCGTAAGCATTAAAGTTTGAAATGGATATTATTAACATGGCATTATGAAATATAGCAGCAAATTCAAAAATAAAGGTTTTATTATATTTCATTAAATCTCTAAAACTTTCAAAGCAATTCGCACCCAATTTGGCATGTAAGTAAACGTAAGTAATTTAACTTGATTAGATATTTATTATTAGAATGGCGACCATACAAATATTTTAGGTTTTTTGGTATTTCTACTATACCATTTAACCAATTTCGACCAAATTTTGTATGCTGAAAGTATATATTACAAACATAATATACACCAACAACACACATCCACTTTTTTCAGCCATTTTTTAAGATAGCGTCACATTAATAAATTAACTTTTATGTAATATATTTGGAAACAATTGAACGATTCCTACCAAATTTGGCAAACAAGTAGTACTGTGAAAAATTATGTAAAATTGTATGTTTTAAGTATGTCAGACTCATTTTCAAAATTATGGCCACATATGTATCTTAGCTAAATATACTTTATCATCGAAACCATGTAATTAATTCGAACTTAATTTTGTATGCTGGCAGTATACAGGATGAGCCTGGTTGGAGTGCGTTAATTTCGGGAGTTAATTTCTTACGAGAAACAAAGTAGAAATGTATTTTGACTTTTTTCGATAAAGTGCGAATTGTGGCCGCTACGTGCAAATGGAAATCGAATTTCAAATTACACTTCGTCAAATATCTCTGAAACCATTTGAGATTAGAGAACAAGTAGTGTATAATAGGGCATTCGAACACAGGTTCATGACAGGGAGGAAGGGAGGAGGAATGCAAGAGCAGGAGGAATGCATTTGCAGGAGAAGGAATGCATCCGCAGGAGGTCGGCCATGTTGGCGGCCATTTTGGCAGTTAGTTGGCGGCCATGTTGGCAGCCAGTGTCCACCATTTTGCTAGCCAGTAAAAAAAAATTATAATTTTTTCTGTACCAAGCGCGAGGGTTTCCTCCGAGTCTTCCATGACCGCCGCCGCCATTTTTCCAGTCAGTAAAAAAGTTATGTAAAAAAAATTCCCCTGCGCCGGGGTGGGGTGGCTAGCCAGTGTGTGTCATGGCCGCCACCAGTGTGCAATGGCCGCCATTTTGCTAGCCAGTAAAAAAGTTATGTAAAAAATTTATAATTTTTTTTTTGCGCTGCGACGGCTAGCCAGTGTGCGTCATGGTCTCCAGTGCAATGGCCGCCATTTTTTCATACAGTAAAAAAAGTTATGTAAAAAGTTACATAATTTTTTTTCGTACGTTGCAGTGTAGCTTGCGCGAGGGCGCGCCCAGCCTCACCCCTCGTGCAGCGATGCGAAACTCCCCTCGTGCAGCGAGGCGGAACTCCCCTACCGAG
>NQII01005716.1:135981-147217 GCA_002778355.1 Clitarchus hookeri | reverse complement strand
ACGCACCCGCGTCAAAGGCTTGACCGGGATTCAAACCCTGCCTCGAGGTGCGAAGGAAACGCCTTAGTTATCTCGGTCACAACGTTCTCCTACTTCGCCTATGTGAACAAGCTTCTCACCTGGGGCTGGTGACACGTGTGAGGTGAGGCAGACACCTCGTGACTGCTGTGCGGAACACCCTCTATATAGCCCGTGTTGCAGCATTCCGCGTGAGATAGTCGAACCACCGTCGATGTATTCCGCTCAGTTAGTGCTCGCATTTAGCTACCCGAGTCTTCCAAACGTGTTAGCGTATTCTGTAATGAACTTTTACCAACTCTCACAACTAAAGGCAATTCTCAAAGTCTTGCCTAAGTACTCTAAAATTTGTGTGGCCACGGTGGTGTAGGGGTTAGATTACTCACCTCCCACCTAGGCAAACCGGGTTCGATTTCCGGCGGGGCCTCCCCCGGGTTTTCGCATGTGGGAATCGTGCAGGACGATGCCGCTTGTCCGCGGGGTTTCTCGGGGATCTCCCGTTTCCCCAACCTTATATTCCGGCGTTGCTCTACACTCCCCTCGCTTCTTCATCATCGGCTCTCAAGACCCCGATGTTAAGAGCCACCCAAATCTCTTCNCAAGACCCCGATGTTAAGAGCCACCCAAATCTCTTCACACACACACTCTTGCGATTGTCATTCTAGAGGCCTCGTGCTCGAATCCCGATGGAAGAGTTTATACATATATTATTTCTGACCGACTACTCCTAGCCATCTCAGAAGGCATTTGACTAACGCAGCAACCAACCGTCTGGGTGGAAAATGACAAACGCCTCGGTAAAACCAATCTAAGAGTCTGGAAACACTAGAATATTATTGCAATGTTGGTCACTTTATCTAAGTAATTTCATTTTTCCCAAAGCGGAGTAACGAGTGACGTGATGCAGTGGCGAACCACAGGACTTGCATTCCAGTCTCACCAACCTGGTGTCGGTTTTCCATGGTTTCCCGAGATCACTCCAGGCGATTGTTGGGATGAGTCCTAAACAAAATGCCATGGCCTAGTCCTTCCCCTCCCTGCTTCTCTCAACAACTTGCTTCTCTCAACAACTTGCTCCGTCTGTAATGACGAGACGTGAGGCCAAGGCAGACGTACACTGTTAAGAAAAAGTGTCCGTACAATTACGGAAAGAACCGGTTGCAAATTATCCAGACATCTTCCTGAGATTACGAACTCTGCGTTATTTTCAATAACGTCTCCGTAAATTTCACATAAATCTCCATGAATTCATGAAACGTGTCCATAAACTTGCAAGTTTTTTTTAAATTTGCTCTTTATAAAAAGGGGTAACAAAAAAGTCTTACTTTCGTTACGTGGGTGTTTCACTGTGTATAAAAATGACTAAAAAAGTTTAAAAATTTTTTTCCAGTAGCGGGATTTGAACTCGGAAAAAAAATATTGACAGACAACACCTTATCCACTAACCTACCACACTTTTACAAGAAAGAGACACATGCAGAATGATGTATGTACGCCTCTCAGTGATGTTAAAGTGTATGAGAGTTTATTTTATTTCCGCTTTACAAACAGGGATAAGACAAAGAGTTTTTCCATAATTCATTTCACTGTATATAATAGATAAATTCAACAAAATTTAAATATTTATTTTGTCCTGTAATGGGATTGTAACACGAATCGACAAATTAACACTCAACAACTGGAACCACCTACATAGCACAGGATACATCCACAATATCTTAAAGTCATCTAAGTCCTGAAGTGAATCTCTTGAGGATATCAGCTGGGTATCTAGAAGCAGATATCAGTTCGTACCACTTCCTGGATATCCATTACAGTTTACAAAACCTCAAATGACTATTACTTATGGTGTCTAAATCTAATGATGTCTATAGGATATCCACAATATCTGTATCCTTGTGTGGATATTGGGCAGACATTTGGATACCTTTCGGCAGTCTTTTGGATGTAACTTTGCTACTCCTGGATGTCCCTGGATATCCAGAACGTCTGTGGGGACATCCATTAGATATTATTTGGATGTATGTGTGCTGTATGGGCACTCACCTACCACACCTTTACACGAAGTACTGTATTTCGTAAATATGGATTTTACACGAAATGACGAACGCGCCTCTCTTAGTTCCAAGCCGTGTTAGAGCGCTAGTTATCTTGTTTTATTTGCGGTTTATGAAACGAGGTAACGAATAAATAGTTTAATTTTCGTTGTGTGCGTATTTTACTGTTTATGAGTAAGGTTTTGTCCTGCAGCAGAATTTGAAAAAGAATCAAAGAAGTGGTACTCGATGAATGGCCTGTCACTCACCTACTATTTTACACGAAGTAGTTTCTGAAGATGGGATTTTATACGCTTCAGGTATCATCGGCATTGTTCGTGTCTCAAAGTCGAAGCCATAAAAGTATGGAGAGCGTTCCGTATTTTATATTTACGGAACTCATTTCCGTTGTTCGTCATTATGGAGTGCCTTTCCGTAAAATAACCCTACATCACCGTAGACGTTTCCGTAAATCTACGCAAATTTCTAAGAGTGTAGTAAATCTTCGCTTTCTCCTCGGCNACTACATCACCGTAGACGTTTCCGTAAATCTACGCAAATTTCTAAGAGTGTAGTAAATCTTCGCTTTCTCCTCGGCCGCTCAAGAGAAAAGCACTTCAATTGAAAGCCTTTCTTCTAGGTTTCCCTAGCGACTTGGTTCGTTCGAATACCAACAAAGAAGCATGAGTTGGATTCCGCACCGTAAAACTCCTTTTAAAGAAGCTTCCGTAATGTTATATCCTCAGTAATAGGAACGTGAGTAGGTCTACGCAAAAATAAACTACTATTCACGCTGTATGCGTAGAGCCGAGGATCCGCTATCACAATTGGCGCGAGCTGCGCTTGTTATGTACGTAGTGCAACGAGCAGACTTCTTGTTTCGAAAATTAAGGGGGGGGGAGGGGGTTGCACGTCTTAAACGTAACAACATCCATCTTCATTAAATTCTTATCTATCTATCTCTCCCTACCCCCTATATCACTGATACTGTGCGTTTCAAGTTGGTGCAATGCAGTGATACACTTTTTAACTGCTATTCCACGTAGACAAAGGTATTATAAAATTAAATATAAAAATTTCCATTGAAATNAGTGATACACTTTTTAACTGCTATTCCACGTAGACAAAGGTATTATAAAATTAAATATAAAAATTTCCATTGAAATGATGTTTTATTGTTTATTTTCAGAACTATAAACACGGTAATTTTAAAAAGAATGAGGCAAGAAGAAAGTAGTGCAACAAATGTAACAAGATGAATCATTTTGCCTCTGTGTCGTAGCAGGCGAGTGAAAGTAGCGATGTGCGCCTGACGAGGCGAGTATCGATGAATCATATTGCAACAGTGCACAGTACGAGGTGTGTTTCACTGATTGGTCAGAGAGTCTGTTGTTGGGAAATACCAGAACATGTANCGCAACAGTGCACAGTACGAGGTGTGTTTCACTGATTGGTCAGAGAGTCTGTTGTTGGGAAATACCAGAACATGTATATTTAAATTATACAGTGGATCATATGTCAATTTACTTCCAATGGACGTTTTCCTAGTTCTAAATAAGTCTAGGAGACTCAACATGGAACATTGTCAATATAACTTACATGCTTACAAATACGCGGACATTAAAGTAATTGGTACAGTGGTGTTAGAAGTTAAGTCGAAAAACAAATCAATTCTGGTTGGTTTCATTGTAACNACATTAAAGTAATTGGTACAGTGGTGTTAGAAGTTAAGTCGAAAAACAAATCAATTCTGGTTGGTTTCATTGTAACGGATTCTCGCTTTCAGCTTACTCTAGGAAAGCATACCTTTCTTGTGCTAGGTTTAATAGAAAGCAAAACTTTAAACGAAGTTGATATACAAAAATAAATAATTGTTGACAATGTCAAAAAACAAAAAATGTCACGGAATACCAGGATGTGTTTACGGGTACACGTAGATTCCCAAACGAATGAGATATTAAGAAGGGCCCGAGTCGGTCTCTTGCCCTCCCCATCGTCTTCCTTTCAAATTAGAAGAAAAATTTAGAGTTGAACTTGATCGACTTAGTGGAAAAGATATTATTTCTTAAGTAAAACCCATACAGTGTTGGTTCACACAATTGTTGTTGAAAAAGATGAGGTTACTACTCGTGTTCGCTTAGATCCTATAGAATTGAACAGATGTATTCTTAAAAAGTATTTTGAAGTATCAATGACCTGAAAGTAAAGCTTTGTGATGCCAAATACTTTCCTGTTTTGGATTTGAAAGAGTCATTCCGGCAGGTTGGATTGTCTGAAGTCAGCAAAAAATGTTGTACATTCTCTACTGTGTTTGGGACGTACCAGTTTAATGTATTACCTTTTGGTCTGGAGGTCGCTGCTGAAATCTTTCATGAAAATTGTTTAAAGGACATTGATCATGTATACATTTATACTGATGAGTTTCTATTTTTTGGACAATCAAAAGAGGAACATGATTTAGCTATAACAAAGGTATTAATAAGGGCTAGGGAATTAAAAATAAAATTTAATTTAAGAAAATTTCAATACTTACTTGATATTTTCAATTATATTGGCCATGAAATAGTAGATGGTTGTTTGATGCCAGATAAAGATAAAATTCAAGCCATTCTGGATTATGATAAACAAAGCTTACAGCACTTTCAGGGTCAACTATTTGCGAGAGTACATACCACACNGCACTTTCAGGGTCAACTATTTGCGAGAGTACATACCACACTTGTGTGAGATCACGAGTCTACTGAGGCAGTTTTTTTTTTAAAAATGTGTGTTTTGAATGACAATTGTGTTCACAGTATCAATTTTGTTAACTAATCCGCCAGTGTTGCGAAATTTNAAAAATGTGTGTTTTGAATGACAATTGTGTTCACAGTATCAATTTTGTTAACTAATCCGCCAGTGTTGCGAAATTTTGATCCCAAACAACCATTAAATATTCAGACTGGCAGTTCTAAAAGTGCAATGGGTTGTGTGTCGTTACAGAACAATCACATGTACGGCAGGCACACAATCATTCAAACAGATCATCAGCCTTTGGTAGCTCTGACGAAAAAATACATTCTCAGTATAGCATCACAGCATTTACTTAAAATATGATTGAAATTAGCATTTATGAGATCAATGTGCAATGTGCCAAAGGGTTTATGATGTTAATAGCCGATGCAATTAGCAGAGCATCATCAAAAAGTAATCGTGAGTGTGTTGAAAAATCACTGGATCGAGTAGTTTACACTGTTAATGTTAGTGACAGTTTCCTTTCAGAGATTTGACAGGAAACTATGAAAGACGTTACTCTGAAAAAGCTCTCGGAATTGTATAAAGAGGGTTGTCCAAGCAGTATTGAGCAAGTTCCAGATTATGTGAAATTGTATTGACAAAATATTTTTTTAATGAAGGTTCACTCATCTCATTTTGGCATAGCAAAAACTCTTAGTAGAGCAAAATCATTGCTTTATTGGCCAAATATGAAAATTTACGTAATGATACTAATCATCATGTGTCGTCTTTGTGAAAAATACAGTATGAGCAAGACAAAAGAACATGTGAATCTGGACGATATTCCAATGCTCCCATTTGAGAAAATTGAATGTGATTTTCTGAATTTTGCCANAAAGAACATGTGAATCTGGACGATATTCCAATGCTCCCATTTGAGAAAATTGAATGTGATTTTCTGAATTTTGCCATTGAAAATTATCTGATATTTGCTGACTATTATTCAAAACGGTTTGATTTAATTAAGATAAATTCAATGTCTTCAACTGTGATCAAAAAATTAAAATGTCTATTTTCTACTCATGGTATTCCTAAGGTAGTGACGGCAGATAATAAGCCATTTAACTATGTAGAATTTAAGAAATTTGCTAATGAATTTCTGTAATCACTTCAAGACCTTTATATCAAAAAAATAATGATTTTATTGAACTATTTGTTAGTATTGCAAAGAACATGTTGAAGAAATGTAAATATGGAAATCTAGATAGAGAATGTGTGTTAATAGAATATAGAAACACTCCAGTTTCAGACTAGCCATGCGCTCATTGTCTGTTGTTACTTAGTTGGAATACTAGAGCCATGTTACCTACACATGACAGCATGCTCATTCCTAAAGCTGTAAATAATTTTAGTGGCCATCAAAACAATATCAATGTTACAAATAAAACAAATTACGGACAAATCTGCTAAACAGTACAATTACAAGATTGAAAAGGGGCAAGATATAGTGTATATGAAGGATGATGTATGGCAACCAGTAAAAATTGTTAGCTCCCACAGTTCTCCAAGGTCTCTCATCATTAAAAACTGAAAGGATATTGTTTTGAGGAAAAACAAGGGGCAGCAGTGGCGTAGTGGCCAGGGCGCTCGCCTCCCACCACGGCGATCCGGGTTCCATCCCCGGCGGGTTCACTCCCGGATTTTCGCATGTGGGAATCGTGCTGGACGATGCCGCTGGCCGGCTGGTTTTCTTGGGGTGCTCCGTTTTCCCCGCCCTTGCATTCCAGCGCCGCTCCACTCTAGGGTTTCATTTCTGTCATGCTCGGGGATGACGGTCACCAACGGCTCCCAGCTGGAAAGACCGTCACTCGGAGGGTGTTGCCTTGCCCTGGGTGCACGCCCCACGCGCCGTTATTATTATTATGAGGAAAAACACTGTTCTGTTAAAGCCATCATACTGCAGTGAGGTCAGTGTCGCTCTACAACCCACAAGAGCTTTCAGATAACAAGGTAAACCCTTCGGAGAACTATGACGGCAGGCCTACGAGAATTGTTAAACCCCTTAGCTACTTAAAAGATTACGATACAACTTATTCAGGGGAAATATGTAGTATACATAGTTACTTTCAGAACGCACCCTGCGATCTGAATGTGAACGAGATTGTGGAGTGCGGCCAGTTTGTGCGAAAGGACATGGCAACCGAAGTGTGTTTGTGAAGGTATCAAAGTGTTTAACAAAATATTTAAAAAGATCGTATTCAACAGTTTATTGGACACGATACAAAAACAATCCATGACATCGATACATACATCCCTACTGCCTAAACTCGAGTTGATTTTCGACGAAATGGCTGTTTGATTTGAAGTTTCAACATTTCGCAATCGTAAAGCCAAGAGTGCTTGACTAACTTTGATTGTTCTATTGTGTCAAGCTCCATCGGAAACTCGTCGAGAAGCAAACGAAGTCAAATCCAAACGTTTTCAACTGTGTTACGGCTTTAAAACAGTTTACACGACAAAACACTTAGTACGCAGTTCAAAGTAAGCAGTAGACGTTTTGACAAAGCATCCACTCAAGCATAACCCAGCTCAATGGAGTTGCCACTGCTTACTGCTGTGGGCATGTTTTGAAAGTGTTCAACTTGGCCAATCACCGTAAAGCATTTATTTCAATGAACGTATTCTAACATTTTATCATGCACTTAACTAACAATTTATACCGACTCATTAATAAAAAATACCCATTGAAAATAAAAATGCGAGTAAATAAACAATTGATGAAACACAGAAGACAGTAAGATGCGTTTCTGTAGGTATAGTTCATTCAAGGTAAAGTTCTACTTCAAGGATATTCCTACGCCTCATTAAAACAAAGCTTAATCACTTCTAGAAAATTGCACTGAAGGGACAGCTTACCACATTCTTGCGCACTCAGCGTAATAATATTTTACATAAGAACTATTTCGTATTAGGCATTACCAACACACCTATTTTCCATCCGTTTTCATTGATATTAATTATGAATAAAATATTTATAATTTAGAATTAAAACACAAGTAAAAGTTCAATTTAACAAAAAAAATAAGGAATTTGTATGTAAACATAAGTATAAC
Source organism: Clitarchus hookeri (assembly GCA_002778355.1). Lineage (NCBI taxonomy): Eukaryota > Metazoa > Arthropoda > Insecta > Phasmatodea > Phasmatidae > Clitarchus > Clitarchus hookeri. The sequence continues at coordinate 139,335 of NQII01005716.1, read as the reverse complement.
ACGATTGTGATACATGGTATATTTTGGAAACTGAGCACATCATATATGGGGTGATTATCCAAAGGTTTGATTCAGAAAGTGTGAGGAAACGGCGAATTGACTACGTATATAACTAGAGCAGTAATATGGCTACTGTTTGAGTTGAGTTAGGTGAGTTTTTTGCAAGCGTAGCGGGCTGGAAGCAGAGCAGAGGCGAGTGGCAGGCGGCCAGCTGCGGGGCGAGGCCTGGTCGTATGCAAATGCGGCGAGTGATGTTTGCGCTGGCTCGGGCGGTGAAAGGGCGTGACAAATGGCCGGTGTGCTGTCCCTCCAAGGAAGGGTCACTGCTTCCATAAGCCAGCTCAGGGGTGCAACACGCCGGCAACCACTGCATACTCCCCCCACACCCCCCTCTACCACCGACAACCACGCACTTTGAACTACCGCGAGAGCAAGTCGCAGTTCACCAGTCATACATCTACGCGTTCATTAAGTACTCCCCGCTTTACGGTACGTAATATTTTCTTATGGGCGTGTATTTAACGAGAAAACATTTCAGTGTCGGCAAATACACTTTTAACTGAACGTCGTCGCACGGAACTACTTTCTCTCCGTGGCAGCCATCGTGCACGTTGAAATACGTGCAGGTNTTTTTAACTGAACGTCGTCGCACGGAACTACTTTCTCTCCGTGGCAGCCATCGTGCACGTTGAAATACGTGCAGGTGGTGTGAGCGACGTATTCCGAAGGTCGGTTTGTAAAGTGCTCAAGTCGAGAGCCAGCAGGCTGCAGTTGTTTAGCGGCGAACGTGGCGAGGTTTGTCGCCCGACACGTTCACTTGAGGAGGGGCTGACGTCGACGGTAAGACGGTGCCCGGCTCGCACACCCCTGCCCCGGGTTAAACTGCCCTAATTAATCGCCGCTGCGCAAACACCATTAAACGCCGTGGTGTACAATGCGCCGGCGAGGTTTTTTGCGTGGCGCCGCCGGGTCGTAACGGAAACGTGTTTTGTGCGGCCGCAAGTCAGAGGGATGAAGGAAGACGTGGCCTGGCGAAGGGCTCGCGGAGGGTTAGGGACCCTACAGGGCAGCCCTTCCTCTGTGTTTTTGCACGCGGCCTGGCTTTGTTTCAGGCCTCACGCCCCTCGCCAGCTCCTTCTCTTCACGCGAGATACATGCGACTTACATACATACATACATACGTCATGCGAGTGTGAGGGTATTCAGCTACTNTTCTCTTCACGCGAGATACATGCGACTTACATACATACATACATACGTCATGCGAGTGTGAGGGTATTCAGCTACTGGTACAGCGAGGCAAACTAAACGCGGCTAATGGATCTGGATATCAAGGGCTATGGCAAAGTCCCACGGCGCACAAATTCCAGAAACATACCATTTAACAACATAATTTGAACGGAGTTTGTATTGCTGACTACACGCGATGAATCACGTCACACTTGCACCGCAAATATGCCGGAAATGAAAGGTGCTATCGATGTGCTCGTTTCACAGATTTGAAGTTTAAGACAAGGGCTCATAATTGCAGCCCAGACACCGATTATTTCGTAAACAAATTTACATTTTTTCAATGGAACAATGCCCTTTTCTCCTGAAGAAAATAAAACAAGAAGAAATTATAATGTCAATGGTGTTTTTGCAGGATTTTAGTACAAGTAAGCAGTTTACTTGCTTTCGTAATATTACATTGTTAAATACCTACAGTTATCTGCTCCATTTAACTGTACTACGTATCAGCACTCCCTTAAGAAACACAACAGTGAGCCAACCAATCCGGTAACTCCTGAAGAAAAGAGGAAACTGTATTTCACAGCATTAGTAAATATCTTCCAGTACGTCCTACGTCCAGGTAGTACGAACTATCACAACGAACTTACAAGGAGGTCCCAATGCAACCAGTGTAAAGGAAACAGAATCTGAACATACATACGAACATCGGAGCCTAGTAACCATGCAGTTAAATGGAGCAGACAACTGTCGGTATTTGAAAGTGTCATGTTATGATAGTACGTTAACTACTTGCACTGGAATGCTACAAAAACCCCATTGCATTCTAATTTCCTCTAGTTTTATTTTCTTGGTGTGAATATGCATTGTTCCACTTGAAAAGAAAAAAGGAACTTTTTTCAAGAAATACACATTCCAATACTTACTAAACTCTGTGTCTGGGCCGCAATTATGAGCTCCTCTCTATTCTTCAAATCTGTGAAACGAACACATCGGTAGCACATTTCATTCCCGACATATTTGCGGTGCAAGTTTTAGGTGATTAACATCGTATATCCGAATTAAAAAACCACAGCGCACAGCATCAGTTGATGCAATGTATATGTATGGTTTTCGAATGAAAATTTGTTGGTTATTTTTCGAATAGCGAAGTATGGAAAAACGATGACAATTGTCGACGTCCAGCTTGATTACAAAGCGCACACAGCAGGCGGTGTAGAGATGAGCTGCAACAGGTGCGAGGGACCACCTGGCCGCCATATGTAAGGGAAGGGCGTGTGCCATCACATCTCACAACCCTCGCCGGTTTGGTTCGCGATACCAAGAAGTAACTCCAGTAACTTGTGAGCAAGATATCCCATGAACAACCACCGCGGCTGAAATACTTAGCACACTACCAGGCGCATTTGACCGCGTGGCAAAATAACTCCGCAACCAAACAGAATATTTACTGGGGAATGATTTACTCATGAGTTAATATCAAGTTCCTGACCCAACCTTGAGTCAAATAGACCTACGCAGTGATGACTTAATTTCAAAACTAACATCAAGCACAAGAATGCCGGCACCAGCAGTGGCCCACCGTCTTACTGCTTCCGGCCTCTTAAGTTAACCATCTGTCTGTCGTCAGCCAACTGTTGGCAAGCTACTTGAGACCATATGTAGACCATCTGTTTGGAACTTACAATCCTGCTATTGGCCACTTGTGGCCCACTTATAAGCAGCCTGCCATGCATTTTCAAAACAAAAAATTATTATGTTTTGCCCAAAATAAAAACACTTGCTATTTCCCATCTTCGTGTATTTTAACTTTGGTATTGTTTCGCGAATGGTAATTGTCTTTCGAAGAGCATATAAGTGTATCCATATATTTTGACTTTATAGTCTAAAATGCTACCACCTTCTCTACCGCCGTATTCATATAGAACCTAACATTGTTAAGTAAATCTGGATGCTTTACACACATAAATGTCATATTATTAACTTTGCTACAGATTTAAAATATATTGTTGAAAAGAATGTTACAGTTTCGGGCAAGTTTCAGATGCTATTTAAAACGCAAAATTAAGAATTTTTTTTAAATACGTTGTTAAGCGGGTGACTCCTCGCCTCGCGCAAGGAGTT
>NQII01005716.1:95436-135914 GCA_002778355.1 Clitarchus hookeri | reverse complement strand
CCTCCTGCTGGAGAAGCCGACAAGTGTAAAGGATACGCAAGAATATTCTGGGAACTAGCAGCCTCGGCGCAACGCGGCATTTGGATGGATTTCTCGACTGTGGCCCGGGCACTGTAGATACCACTGCGACCCGACAGTCATAGTAGAAGTCGTCTGGCTGAGTGAAGTAATCGGGCGAAGTCGGGTGTGGCGAGGGCCATCGGTGAAGAGGACGGAGGACGACGAGAGACTGCGAGACGAGGTGTATGTGGTGTGAATGGACGAGAGGGCGTGATATCCGACGAGGGAAGGCCACTGTGCACGAGGGCGCTCGGAGAACTCTAGAACATCGCTGACTAGTGAGATTTTTAAGAATTTAATTGCGTTAATTTTTTTTGAGGGATTTGTAAATTGTACTGATTGAAGTAATTAAACGTAAACATCAAGGTATATCAATTTATTGTGAAATTTTGAGTCGAGAGAGTTTTGTTTGTAGTAATTGAAAATAAAATTAGGAAATTATAATTAACTCTTATTTAATTAAGACCTCCATCCCTTAAGGAACTTGTTTTGCAGGTTTCCAGTTTATAAACTATTTTTTCTTTATCACTAGTAATTTGATAGGATAATTTTACTTAACATATGCATGAAATAAAAGAAATAAGTGAATTCACACAGCTATTTCTATTTCATAACAAGCTATATTTGGTATGCCATAAATAGCCCATGAAATGGTCGCTAATACGCCCCAACAGTGACAGTAGGCATGCCATAAATGGCCCATTAGCTTGTTGTTAATTTTTACTCAGTAGTAAATAACAATTGTCATGCTATAAATGACCCCTAAGCTTGTTGCTATCATGCCCCCAACAGTAAACAACAGTCGGCATGCCATAAGTGGCTTACAAACTTCCTGCTTGTAACAGTTGGCAATTATGTCTATCGATTGATTGCGGGGGCTTTTGTTGAATTATAACAATCATTATGAGAGCACCGACCCACATTACGATTATTTACAGAATTTAAAAGTTTATTTTAAAAATAGGCAAAGCTGCTTTCATTGATACAACCTGATTGCCAACCACGTAAGAAATTTTTTAAGTCATAAGTGCGACCGTTTGCCACCACTACCAACAGTTGGCCAACTGTTAAATACTGGTTGTATGATATTTGAGAATGTTTTCTTTCACTTCTCCATTTTACAAATAACCAATGTAACGCAATAAAATATTTTTAAATAAATTTAAGACGTTTAGGAATTTTTAGCCACTAAAGATGCGTTTGCCAGCATTAGTGATATTTCAGAAAAAGAAGCGATTTTCGGAACAGGACTTATATACAGTGCATAATTACAGTTCGTGTAGCTTTCACAATCATTACTTCAGAGTAGTGAAATTAAGCACCGTCAGGTGAAAATAACACATGGCGTGTCCGTATTAGTTACAGTACCAACCTTAAGTGAGATTTAGTGAAACTTAGACTAAGACGGTAACACTGATATCATACTTTATTTTTCGGATATACACGTGGGAGAAAGTAAATTACTGTACCGAAAATTCTTTGATTCCTTTTTATGTATAATAATGTAACCACTTTTTTTCTTCAAAAATTTCCTTTTTTCAAGTTATATCCTTACGTAATTTAAAACTATCGCGCGTTTCGTAAGCGTGTGCAAAACTTAGGATTCATTTTTTGTCCAAATTAGTAATGAGCTGTAGTGGTATAATGTTTCATTTGAACATGGCCATAATTTAGAACTACCGACGATATTTAGCACAGGTATATGTAAACAAAAAAAAAACCCTTTACTCAAAAATATTTGCTTTTTTTTGTAAAATGGTTATTGAAATGATTAGTAGTGATTGATATTTCTCGTTGAGTGCCTGGAATACCCAGGCGTGTACAAGACCATGCAGTTAGGCTCGGATGTAAAAGTTGGCGGTACAGGACACGAGAGACGTCGAACGATTGTCGACTGTACGTGCAACGACACGGGCGGTCTCTCAGCCAAGTGCCGACAAAGGCACAGCGGCATCGAGCAGCCGATGTGGACGCATAGCATGTTGAAGTGCAGCGACGTGCATAACCGCAAGACGAGGGAAACGCGCACTCTACGTCCCACACCTGAGCGAGGTCCCACACGCCCACGCACGAGGCGACAGCAAAGCCGGCTTTACGGAAACACGTCTTCTGTGTTCGCAGATCGCAATACGATGTTTCAACTCTGGTTCTAAGCGACGAGAACAGACGACAAGCCTATCACGTTCGCTTTCCTTCTAACCTAACATCGTACAACACAACCACGTTTAAAAAGATCATACTTCAAAGTTTACATTTCCTAGCGGAGAAGGGCATTTTTCTGAACAAATATAATCATAAACATGTGCACACGCACGTCTTTGTGATATGCTTATACCTACGTTGCTGTAACTCTCAGTTTCCCGCCAACAACATCGAATGCTCCGCTCTGATTGGTCGTCGCCTCGGAAGTTCCACTTAGGATATGAAATATAACTATTTCCTTTAACGCCCAAGGAAATGCCGACAACGCACACGACCTGCAGTGTTCCATTGGAAAGCAATACATAAGTAACCAGGCTTTAATTCCTCGTGTACGCGTGACAACGCATAATTGAACTGTTAGTTGTATAGTCTGGCGAGGTGAAGGCACGCGAGCGATCCAGAGACCACCATGGCCATCACACGTCCTACCACGTCCACACGACTCGGCCCGCTAATCGTCTACATGCTAACTATCTATTTCATTCTACATATAATTTTGAAGCCAAAACAAAGAAACTAAACAAGCGAAATTCTAGATGACTGGGTTTGCCAACTTTCTGAGAAACTATTTTGTGAAACTGGTGCAAATTTCGCGCGTTATTTTGCACCGCGACAACAAACAGCTATCGACGGCGGCACAAGCATCTTGACAGATGCACATCGCTTCCGTCAAATATTTCCTCTCGCAGTAAAAACAATTCTGCAACATTGCTCTTACTTCGTTGTTCTCTCTCTATTGGCTTCCATAAAATTGTACAATACGGCTAACGTCTATAACAGTAGTTTATGTGCGCCATACCCCGTCGAGGACCATGGAAAACATTGCAGCATGAGGATTCCGGAAACACAAAATCAAGGCCTGAATATGAACTACTTCACTTATTTCGACAAGGTTTGTTGGTTCATNTTTCTCTCTATTGGCTTCCATAAAATTGTACAATACGGCTAACGTCTATATACGGCTAACGTCTATAACAGTAGTTTATGTGCGCCATACCCCGTCGAGGACCATGGAAAGCCTTGCGTGAGGATTCCGGAAACACAAAATCAAGGCCTGAATATGAACTACTTCACTTATTTCGACAAGGTTTGTTGGTTCATTAGATATATTTCAATTCACAAAATCACGTACAGCAATAGTTGGTAGTACAATATATAGTTATATAATAAAAATATGTTAACCATTTTTCGTGTAATAAAGTACAGAACCCACAAAACCAGAATATTTAATTATATCATTTTCTTAAAGTTTATTAAATATTGTTATTAGAACTTAATAAATATCAAACTAGAAAAAAAATTCTTTCCTTAATTTAAAGACAATTCCATTCTCTGAAAACATCATGCTAAAAAAAAATTTGTTTTAAAAAGGTATTTGTTCAAGTTATATAAATTTTCTTATCATATGTTGTTTACAGCATTATTTTGTTAATTTTACAACAATTATTTTGCCATATTTTCCGATTTGTGGTTTACATCTGCAATATTTCGCAACAAGACAGGACAATTTTAAAATAAAAAACTACAGACGTAATCAGCCATTCTAGCATGTGGTAGCGCAGTGGTCGAGTCACAGGAATAGACGCGAGTTCAAAATCCCTTCGAATAGGCCTACCGTTTTCTCTTCTAAATTTATTTCAAATTTATTTCAAATAACTCCAAACGCTGTTTTAATTACGCGAATATTTAAAAAAAAAAATTGTTTGGTAACATCACTTCATTTTCAAATATTGGAAATATCGAAAACTCAAATTTTCTAACGGCTAATAAATAATAAGGAAGCAATATTAGTAAGTGCTGGCTTTAACACCGTACACAAGTTAGTGTCTAGTAGTTGTAGGAGTAGAGACAATAAGAAGGTAGACTGACGTCTCGAGTGTAGGCAGCCACGCACCTCGACGGTCTTAAGTTGGTGGACTGGTACAGTCTGACTTGTGCGGCAACGTGACGTCATTAGTGGCGCAGACGAGATGCGCGACTGGCAAGAAGTGGAATGTCGCAGGAGTTGGCATTTGGCACACATCCCAAAATTAAAATACTGATGTAAAATTAGTTATTGTTTTCAATTTTAAATGTTTGCTTCCTAGCACCAAAGTTAACACACGACAGTTGCTTTTGTACTACATATTCATGTTTTATTGTCAAATAATATAGCTGAATTCCTTCCACAGACATTCGNTTTATTTCAAATAACTCCAAACGCTGTTTTAATTACGCGAATACTTAAAAAAAAAAAAAATGGTTTGGTAACATCACTTCATTTTCAAATATTGGAAATATCGAAAACTCAAATTTTCTAACGGCTAATAAATAATAAGGAAGCAATATTAGTAAGTGCTGGCTTTAACACCGTACACAAGTTAGTGGCTAGTAGTTGTAGGAGTAGAGACAATAAGAAGGTAGACTGGCGTCTCGAGTGTAGGCAGCCACGCACCACGACGGTCTTAAGTTGGTGGACTGGTACAGTCTGACTTGTGCGGCAACGTGACGTCATTAGTGGCGCAGACGAGATGCGCGACTGGCAGGAAGTGGAATGTCGCAGGAGGTGGCATTTGGCACACATCACAAAATTAAGATATTGATGTAAAATTCGTATATTGTTTTCAATTTTAAATGTTTGCTTCCTAGCACCAAAGTTAACAAACGACAGTTGCTTTTGTACTACATATTCATGTTTTATTGTCAAATAATATAGCTGAATTCCTTCCACAGACATTCGGACAATTTCCGAAAGGGTGATCTGGCTGCACGTGGGTTTCAATACTGCAAGTCCAAGTTCTTCTGTAGCCGCCGTCGGCGACGATTCTGTTTTTTAGATCTCTGCGTCGGTATAGCGACTTAATTTTGTGTTTGTGCCGTTTTAACAGTTTTCGTGAATTAAATGGACCTTCGATTGTTGAATATTTCGTCGTATGAAGATTGTCGTCTTTTTTTGTCTGTTTCGTTTGGAATCGTCGATTTTGGCCGTGGGCGCGCGACATAGGCCGTTATAACTCCTTAAAAAAAACACNTTGTCTTTTTTTTTTTGTGTGTGTTTCGTTTGGAATCGTCGATTTTGGCCGTGGGCGCGCGACATAGGCCGTTGCAACTCCTTAAAAAAAAACACCGCGGATGTATCGTAACACAGCGTTACTTCGCATCTCCAAACATTGGTTGAAGGAACAGCGAGATTTAGGTGGGCAGAAAGAACTCAAGATTCCTGACAGCAAGTTGCAGTTGACAGTTCCTGCTAAGTTTAGCTGTCAGTTGCCGAGGTTACTGACCAGTTTTCCTTCATTTACCGACGCTGCTGATGAGTCGCTGACGAGAGTTGTTCAGCCGTCTGGGTTGGAGGCTACACTTCCTGCTGGAACCCCACTGGCAGGCGACCGAAACCGAAAATGGCGCTGCTAAACGATAAACCAAGAAAGTGTAACATTGTTGGTATCTGCCGAGGACTGAAGAGAGTGAATATTCTTAATTAAATGTACATGCAATATTAGTTACAATTGGAGCTCGTTATCATTAAAATACACGGCCGTCCACCGGTGGCGGCATGGTGGAGCACAGCGGACGAGCCACTGAGACCTGGTGTTGCTAGATGGCTCTCGGCGCTGCCAGTGAGGAAGGGAAGCAGTGTTGGTGGAGCAGGCACGGCGGCTACGGCGTGCTTGTTGCCTGCGAGTCGGCAATGACGTGACCGCAGTTCGCTCATCAGCCGCCGGCCGCGGAGACACGTGATAGTGTGCGGTTAGAGCCGGTGTACAGTCCCACCTTGCACGCTCTACACCCGCCACGACGCAGCTCGTCCCTAGCACAACACGGCTGTACGCAGAGTGCAAGCTGCGACCCTATTCTCCAACATCTCTCCCTGACTAACTTCACCAGGTGTTCTGTAACTCGAGACGTCGCTATGGATGCCTCGCGGCAGTCTACGCAAAGGCAGGCCGACAAGAGGTCTTTATCCGCGACAGTGGGAAGAATATGGCCGACCCATTAAGGATAATTCTAGAAAACACTTTACACACACTCCACTAAGGAAAAATACTTAATGCCCCAAAAATGATTAATATTATATTCTGTTGTATTTCCGCACACATAAACGGCGCATGGTAGATATTTGAAAAGCATATAACATGTCTTTGCTAGCGATAGTCCGTATCACTTCGCTCGTGTATCGCTGTGACGTAACCACAAGACGGCAGACACACTCGGCCACGGGTTAATGTTGCTATCTCGTGATGCTCAAAATGAACTAGTTTCATCTTAATTGAAATTAGCATTATAGAAACAATTTATTTTTTAAGTGTTATTCGGACATGAATTTAAAAATGATTCCATTTATAAATGAAAATTCACTGTATTAAATAAATGTTACCCAAGACACACTGTAATAACGAAATAAGGTATAATTCAACAAGCAGATGAGTTAACTGATTTCAGAACGCAGTCCGCAGAATTGCCAAAATGACGAGACGTTACAAAGAGATGCGATCCAGAATACTACAAAAACAAAGACAATCACAAGTAACTGACGTTTCAGCTGTCTTCACCATAAAGATGCTCGCCGTGAGTAAGTTACATAACCCGACGTGAATAATTTGGAATGCATGCACCAAATTTATCTTATTTATGAATACGATACATTGTAATTAACTTCATTTTAGAATAAATGTTATGGCATCTGGCAGTTTTATTGCCTTAAGAATTATTGTGCAATTTACATCATTAGTTGTATAAATTAATCAAGGTCCTCATTGGCCACGTTTAGGGCAGGGGTACTAATTAACGGCCGAAATAAATTTTAGGGTATCATTGAAGTTTTTTCTCAAAAGATGCAGACATTGCGTGAGTAGCGTAGTACATAGTTGGCGTATTTGAAAACAGGCGATGACGACGAAGTGTGTTTCTTGTGGGCGTAAGTGCAATGGAGCATGCTTGTATGTGGGGAGGCACTTCTCGTGGGGTGGTGCAGGCTTGGTAAAGCAGAGAGAGCGTGCTTTTTTCTTGCCATTCCAAGCTTAATGCATACTGGCCTTAAAATTAGTTATATGTGTAATTTGTTGAAATGNGTGTAAGTGCAATGGAGCATACTTGTATGTGGGGAGGCACTTCTCGTGGGGTGGTGCAGGCTTGGTAAAGCAGAGAGAACGTGCTTTTTTCTTGCCATTCCAAGCTTAATGCATACTGGCCTTAAAATTAGTTATATGTGTAATTTGTTGAAATGCCAGTTCTAAATTGAATTTACTTTTAAATTTAATGGAAGGCTTGATTCTACTAGTGTTAATTAATGTTCTAAAGTGTTTATAATTACTTAGTTGGTAAGGTAACTTTTATTTATTTCTTAGTTCTTAATATTCTTGTTGAATTTGGAGTTCTTGTTGTTGTTACTGAAGGGTCTTAATTTGTTTGAATGGTGTTAGAAGGAAAAAGGGGAGTATACCCGGTAAAAAACCTTCTGTTTATTTATTCTGTTGATGTTGATGTGGTTGTTGATGTTGAAGAGTCTTCTGATTCTGTGCTGTAGTCTGTGGTAGTGTCTTGGGTGCATGTTCTGGTTGCGTTGTGTGTAGAGTGGCTGTTGTCGTGGAGGCCTTCGGTTTCGTGTTGCTCGTCTTCCTCGCTGATGTATAAGAGGCGTTCATGCCGCTGTTCTCGACTAGGCTCGCCTCTGGGACAATGCGGGCCGGCAGAGAGCAGTGTGTTGGTGCTGCTGGCGCGGACAGTACGAGCCAGGGCTGCTCTACAGCTCACGTACTTCTGGGAAGTTCTACCCGCTGGGTTTATCCTCACGACGCCTGCCCGCCTGACTTTCCCAGTCCTGCCGTGACGTGGCCCGGCTGCGAGCTGCAAGGTCACACTCGCCGTCACTCCGGCCAACTCAGAGCACTGCCTCGTGCTCTCGCTCCGGCTGCCTGAGGCGACCACTCTCCCGTTCATCTCTGACGTCACGCAGGCAGCTGACGCCAGCAAGGCGCGAAATCATGTCAAACTAAAATCACGTTTATCGCTATTGGAAGTAATTTATATTCTCCGTTGCACACAACATCAGTAAATTTTGACAGACGTTGTGACCAACCCACTATGTAGGCGATCACCGTGATGATTACGGAGGAAAATAGTACTAGTCATTAAAAATTATAATTTAGATATTAAATAAATGTATAAATAATTTGTATATGAATATACCTTTTATATATTACTATTGTTTATTAATTATATAGGTGGCTATACCTGCCCCATCAGAGAAAGAAAAAAAATACACTGATAATACTGGATGCGGAGTGGAAGAGGGGAGGGGGACAAATACCGGAAGTTCGCGAGCATTTGGTAATGTTAGCATTCATTGTAAGCCCTACATTCTTTTTTCATCTGTTACGATTTTTTTTAATTATAGTTGTTAGTAGGTAAGTCAGTAGTATCATGGGCAAGGTGGAGCCAAGTTTATATAAACGAAGAAAGGCTCCTCAGATCTTCAGTAGGTAACTGTCTACTGCTGCTGCTCTACCCTGAAGACGAAGTGAAGACACTGGCTTGACGGACTGCCTGAGGCAGTTGCCGTGGAAGAACATGGACGCGCACAGGCACGGCCTGTAGTTACTGGTGCATGGGGAAGCAGAGGAACCAACGCGCGGCAGTTGGCTTGACAGCGAATGTGCGTGTAGCCTGGCACGGGACATTGACAGGCGACGTCATGATGCGAGCAGAGCTGCGACCTCGCAGGACGCGAGTGAAGGGCCCTCCACGCAGCGCGCAGAGGGTGTTGCCGCCCCCGTCGGCGCCGACACAAGTGTTGACTGCAGGCGAGCCAGCTCCCCGCCTCGATGCTTTGTTCTTGCGTCGTCCATTCACGCCTCCTTACCCCTTGCCGACCACCCGCGCCGAGCCGACAGATGTTCCCCGCGACGCCGCTGAATCACCGCGACTAGCAGCGCCTCTCTTCGTTCCCTCGCTTTGTGCGCGCGCCTGTGAGAAGTGAATTTAGCGCCGATGTGCCGCCGCCGACGTCCCACAAAAAGAAGAAGCTGGTATAAAAATGTAACCATTCCCATTCCGTGTTAACGGCGTGCTCTCGCCGAGGGGAGGTCTTGCCGGAATGAAAGGAGTGGACCGAGTCGAAAGAAAAAAATTGTGCTTCACGCTGATTCCCCCTTCCCCACCTACCCTCCCCTCGCGCTCGTGTATTGTGAGCAAATGGCCCCCCAGTCAGGTGGGGTGTGGGGCGACCCTGTGCCCTTGTGAAACGCAATTATACAATTTCTCGACCCCTTTTCCCCCGCCGCGTGACGTTTCTTGCCATGGGACAACAGATAATAAATAACGTGGTGGTGTGAAAAAGAGAGGAGGAGAAAGAAAGAGAGAGATTACGTGCCGAGCAAGAGAGGGAAGGAGAGAGTGAGAGTGTGAGAGTAGAGGCGGAGCAGGCCGGCCCGCCCGCTGTGATCCGCATNAGTCGCGGCCAGTCCTGCCAACTGCGCCTCCCCCGCCGAGGGGGGCGCGGGTCAGCGGCTACCAACCTAACTACGTTAAACACGACACGCCCCCGCCCGAGGGGTCAGCTGCCGCGCGACACGCATGCGCGCACACACACAGGATACAATTGACGTGTGACTAACACATTGACAGTCATGACAATAAGCACATACACAACACACGCACGGTGGCCTTGCTACCGTTGATATAACGTGTGGAATATACGTGCATACAGGCTAAACTGCCACATTTAGATACTACCAGAGGAATTAATGTTGGTACGATTTACTTCCCATCAAAAATTATTATTTTTCAAATAACTAAGTCAATTTCAAACGTAAATAAAATAGTTATGTTCAATTATCACTGTTAACTTCACTTAAAACACTCAGAAACTCTAGTTATTGAAATGCTTCATAAATAAAAAAAATGTGAACTCTCTGCTTAATGAATCCGATAAAAAATGCTTTATACTGTTCAATAAAGAAGTTGACCGGGGCTTCTGATTCGCTAAACACTGAAACACAGTAATCGTAATAAGCAACGTTAAACCGGGTAGGACCAACAATACTATGCTAAAGCGAGGTAGGTGCTTACTATTCTATGTGATTACAAGGTCTATAGGATATAATATACTTAGCTAAAATAGATGCCATATACGCGTTACCTACTTGAAACATACCAGTTTACACCACATATCGATGTAATACTACTAATTGTTTTCTTAATTTGGTAGTAATCAGTTAATTTTTTTCCGAGATAGGGCATAAAATCCTTAATTTATTCGTGAGGCCCTATCGTACAAAATGGAAGACAAAAGTGGTTGTGTGTTAGCATAAATGCTGTTAGTAATAGATACTTTCAGCATATGAATTTTGGTCTAAATTGGTGGAACGGTATGGTAGATATACCAAATACACCTATAATATCTGTATTGCAGACATTTTAAAAATAAGTGCGTAATCAATTCAAATGCCATAAGTTTATATGGTCTACCACAGCATTACTTGCCAAATTTGGCGAGAATTGGTTAGTAGTGTTTGAGATATAATGTAAAAAAATTATTGTTTCACACTGTACTATCACAAAAAATAGCGGATAAACAGCAACATTCATCTCTAGATTCAATGATTACTTGATGACTATCAACGTTCAAAATTTGGTTTAAATCGGTTGAATAGTTTCCGAGCTATAGGCTATCACCCTAAATTTTAAAGTGGCCGCCATTTTGAAGTAAGTGCCCGACTTGGTCGAAAAATATAAAAGTCGGATGTCTTTACTAAGTACTATATGTGTACTTAATTTGGTGAAAATGGGTTCTCGCGTTCAAAACACACAGAAAGGAAAAATATCTCTTAAGACTTTCTTTCCTTCATAAAGTAGGAAAAAAGGATACACTATTGTACAAAAGTGGAAGAAATTTGTGTAAAAACTTATTAAAGAATACAAATTAGCAGTAGTGATACGCAGTGTTTTATAGCTACAGGAGTAATTATTACTTCAAAATTACCGGTAGCGTCTTGGTCTTACAAAGCAACGAAGCTTATGGCGAATAAATTCCGTTTACCATGATGGACATCAAGATATTATTTTATTTCTTGTAATCTGTAACTATACAAATTTCGCTATTTTTTAAGTTTTTTTTAATAATAGAGGAAAATTTGTAATATGTTCCGCGGATGTGTCTTATATACGTTTCACGCACCACAGACCCAATCAATCATGCGATTTAAACCAAATTGTGTTGGAGAAGTGAAGATGTATAATCAACGAACATTTGTGAATATTGATTCCGGATACTTGGCGAAACACTACCAGAAATTAGTCACAAATTACAATTAAAAAAAAATTAACAAATACGAGCTTGAACACGAAGATTCGGAACACTAACCTTTTCATTTTAGAAAGTGGCCGAGGCGATTTGAATGAAAAAAAGTACAAACGAAACGAACGGCTAGCAGAACTTGTTACATTACACACAACGTACTTCAGTTATTAAGTTACGCACGTTTGTAGCTTTATTACAATTAAGAACAAGGCCTACGAACGGCTAGCAGAACTTGTTACATTACACACAACGTACTTCAGTTATTAAGTTACGCACGTTTGTAGCTTTATTACAATTAAGAACAAGGCCTACGAACGGCTAGCAGAACTTGTTACATTACACACAACGTACTTCAGTTATTAAGTTACGCACGTTTGTAGCTNATTTGGTTTAAATCGGTTGAATAGTTTCCGAGCTATAGGCTATCACCCTAAATTTTAAAGTGGCCGCCATTTTGAAGTGCCCGACTTGGTCGAAAAATATATAAGTCATATGTCCTTACTAAGTACTATATGTGTACTTAATTTGGTGAAAATGGGTTCTCGCGTTCAAAACACACAGAAAGGAAACATATCTCTTAAGACTTTCTTTCCTTCATAAAGTAGGAAAAAAGGATACACTATTATACAAAAGTGGAAGAAATTTGTGTAAAAATATATCAAATAATACAAAGTAGCAGTAGTGATACGCAGTGTTTTATAGCTACAGGAGTCATTATTACTTCAAAATTACCGGTAGCGTCTTTGGTCGTGCAAAGCAACGAAGATTCACTTTTCAAGCTTATGGCGAAGAAATTCCGTTTACCATGATGGACATCAGGGTATTATTTTATTTCTTGTAATCTGTAACTATAAAAATCTCGCTATTTTTAAATTTATTTTTTTAATAATAGAGGAAAATTTGTAATATGTTCCACGGATGTGTCTTATATACGTTTCACGCACCACAGACCCAATCAATCATGCGATTTAAACCAAATTGTGTTGGAGAAGTGAAGATGTATAATCAACGAACATTTGTGAATATTGATTCCGGATACTTGGCGAAACACTACCAGAAGTTAGTCACAAATTACAATTTAAAAAAAATTAACAAATACGAGCTTGAACACGGAGATTCGGAACACTAACCTTTTCATTTTAGAAAGTGGCCGAGGCGTTTTGAATGAAAAAAAAGTACAAACGAAACGAACGGCTAGCAGAACTTGTTACATTACACACAACGTACTTCAGTTATTAAGTTACGTACGTTTGTAGCTATATTACAATTAAGAACAAGGCCTACGAATCTTTTCTATGAATTGTGTTCGTAGTTACGTCTATCGACTCTTGCAAATTTTCTTTCCGAGCGAAATGTTTAGAATAATCCAAACTGATGGCACCGAAGAAATTGTCGTCACTGTGTATAGTGCTCGCTCTCTCTCTCTCTCTCTCTCTCTCTCTCTCTCTCTCTATATATATATATATATATATAAGCATCGTATACAGAGACTCTCTTTTGGCAGAAATTTAGGATAGTACTCGGGCACAACTTGGTGTTCAAGACCGG
The DNA here is from genome assembly GCA_002778355.1 of Clitarchus hookeri. NCBI lineage: Eukaryota > Metazoa > Arthropoda > Insecta > Phasmatodea > Phasmatidae > Clitarchus > Clitarchus hookeri. The sequence continues at coordinate 122,824 of NQII01005716.1, read as the reverse complement.
AACTAACGGGTAAAACAATCCCCAGAAAGGGGATTGCCAACCCAAACGACTCCCAATCCGAGTACCAAGGTACCCCAGAGGAGAACTAGGAACTAAATCCTCCAGAAACGCGATCTTATCTGCTAAACAAAGATTAAAACACAGTTCCGAGCCCTACCAAGTCGCCTTACCTTTTACATCATGGGAAAACCTTGATCACAGAAACGCAGGCTTCAAGCACATGTATGCACAATGCAAAAAGAGAAACAGTAATATCAAATATTAATCTTTGTGCTAGATCACAAGAAGAATGCTTCTAAACTCAGAAATAATAGGTAACTATATATTTTTTATTATTTTTTAATTTTCTTTTATATTTGTATATGGACACCGAAGCGGCAACAAAGCCCCCATAGGGGGGCAAATAAAAAAAATAAAAACAACACACATTATGAGTATTACGAGTACTTATGCATTTACAGTTATGTAGGTGCACCCGTGAATATTTGTACTTGGCATAATTGAGAACAATTTGCTGAAACCTTTTTATTAAAAAAAGAATTTTAACACATGAAAATTGTTTTTATTTTTTTCCCCTGAGNTACTTGTCATAATTGAGAACAATTTGCTGAAACCTTTTTATTAAAAAAAGAATTTTAACACATGAAAATTGTTTTTATTTTTTCCCCCTGAGTTTCTCTGGTTAGGTCAAAATGTAAATGTTCCAAAGGAGACGAGAGAACGGGCGGCCATGACGGTTAGGCTCATAGTCCCATCGCACAGCCAGGCCATGGCACACACCGGGAAGGCGTACATTACGTCANCATAATTGAGAACAATTTGCTGAAACCTTTTTATTAAAAAAAGAATTTTAACACATGAAAATTGTTTTTATTTTTTTCCCCTGAGTTTCTCTGGTTAGGTCAAAATGTAAATGTTCCAAAGGAGACGAGAGAACGGGCAGCCATGACGGTTAGGCTCATAGTCCCATCGCACAGCCAGGCCATGGCACACACCGGGAAGGCGTACATTACGTCANGGCCATGACGGTTAGGCTCATAGTCCCATCGCACAGCCAGGCCATGGCACACACCGGGAAGGCGTACATTACGTCATGGTCAGCTACAGGTCCCAGGGGAAATTGCACCGCCCTAACATATATTAGGTAAATAAGTTTAATGCTCACATTAAGCAAACAATTGTCGGATGGCAGAAACAATACAGCATCCGAATTACTTGCCGTGAGCGGTCTATGAACTTATTATAGCATTATGTTAAAATATTATCAAGCAGCAAAAATTAATGCGTCGTTATATCTTGAAAAGTTGTTGTGAAGAAGGACGAGGTAACGCTTCTCTTCTACCAACAAAAAAACTTGGGTTATTCCGATACACACGACATGGCCAATCGATACATCTCGAATCACCATGTCGCGGTCACCAAAGTTATCAAAACATAGTGTATATTATATTTAACTTCAAATTACAATATTATTTATTGCAAAAATACTATAAACGTGTAACGTAAATTAACATCAAAATATTAATTAATGAAGAGCACAAGCTCTGCCATCTGGTGTAACAAATGTGAACTGAAACACAGGTTAATTAGAGACAGCCCAAAAAGGTTCGCTAATTTAAGAGCAACAAACATACTGAAAATAGATTTATTACATTATTTTGTTACTGATTGCGTGTACAATTACAAGTTTCAAACATGCTTTTAAATTAAGGTTACGTCAATATTTAACAAGGCATAATAAATATTAAAAGGAAAACTAATTATCATAAAAAAATATTTCCATAATCATTAAGGAAAGACGATGGCGCTTTGCCAAAAAAAGAAGGCATTTTCTAACAAAAGCAAATTAGAACAAAATAGGTTAGAGAGAAAATGCCACAACATGGCACAGTACGAAATAAGGAAATAGAGTTTTTAAGTTGTTATGCCATATCTCAGACGATTTCCACCGAATTATTCACACAAATAGCCTTACGGTAGGCCACGTAAAATTGCAAGTTTTAAGCGGCTCGTTCGCTTATTTTCAAAATGACAGCCCTGCAAATATGTAAGGTTAGTAAACCCGATAATATGAAACATTAGACTGATTAAATCCGAAGTTGATGCTCCGAATCCGACCTCCGTTATGCGGTTGATTGCACACTGGCTCATCGTATGAGTTTCTCTGTGTTCAAGTCCCGGGTAAGGTACGTGTGCATTTGTAATCGTCTCACTACTGTTGCATACGTTTCTGGTTTCATTTGTAATGATGTTGCTACCACAGAGAAGTCAAGTCCTACCTACCAACTCAGTTTTTAGGAACTTATTAAAACAATCATGTTGAGGAAAGTAGGCTCATTAGTTATACCGGTGACTTCTTGTTATTTAATTAAGATTACCATCCCGGCTAAGCCCACGCTAACTTTGAAATGCTGTAACAATATGTATTGATATTGTAATTTTAATTTCCTCTAACATTCACTCGCCGGCCTCCCGTAGCGCAGTCGGTTGGTGTACCGCTGGTCTGGGGTGCGGGAGGTTCTGGGTTCGAATCCCAGGTAAGGCATGGATGTTAAAGTTAGTTTGCAAGCCGTCCCCTGATAAACCTTCAGGCATAACACNGGGGGGGGGGGGGGGGGTTGATAAGCCCTTTCCAATCCAACTCCAATCTAACATTCACTCGTCTGCAGTCCTGCTCACGATACTTACGTAAATTTGTATTGTTTTTTGTGTTGGCGTGTGTGTATAGTATATTTCGCCTGGTTAAACATAAGAGAAGGTATTCAAGCCCTAACTTCGTCAGGAAGTACGCGAAAGGGGAATGTAGCGTGGTGGAGGCGAGGATGTTGAGCAGAGAGACAGCAGAAGCTACAGTAGACAGGGCCCAGGCCGAGGGCGACTGGCTCCAACCTTCAGGTCAAGGAGGAAGCCTCACAATAGAGGGAAAGCGTGACAAAGTACCCGGCTAGTGGAGGCCATAACGGCCGGCCGACAGTTGTTTATGGCGGTGCTGTAAATCACAAACTACTCCCGCTGTCACGGCTAATAGCCGTGGACGAGGGCGGCTAGACAACGCCCTGGCTGGGTACACCAGGCTCAACAAATACCAACAGTGCCCTTCCCTGCAGACCTGGCCATTAGGCACGTCTTTCGCTAGAGGCCTTCGTCAACTTCACTCAGCAGTTCTATAGCAGGGGAAAGGAGAACCTGTGTTTGTCTATTGCTTACAAAAAAAAACACGATTACAACTAACTCTTGACTGCCAGTAGAATGCGATCACCGACCCTACTACAACACAAGCGTGCGTAAGAAACCGGACACGAAACACCTACACGGAACTAGCGGACGAATCGGGGTGAATTATTTTGCAATACACATAAACGTACAATTCTGCACCTTACGAAATAAAAAATACTCAGCTGTTGCAAATTACTTGTAAGTTTTATAATGTACACGCCTCATTGTGTATCTTTTTACAGTGTTTAACAATGCATAAACATTGCCGGTTTATTAAAAGTAAATGAGTGGGCGACGAGATTTGGGCAGCTCTTAACATCGAGGTCTTATTAAAAGAACAATTATAATAGCCAACCCAAATGCATGTTCTTGTTGCCTTGTGAACCACAATGGCCACGAAAACTACTATCAACAAACCAAATACTCGATTACTATTGGCTACACGAATTCACGAACACGGAATAGTTGGCAGTTGCCCAGCTTTCTTACTTTATCGGCGTACGCTCGCGTCCCATTGGATAAAGTGTTACGTGCTCCGCTTCCGTGATACGTATTCAGGCTTTAGGGCGGGATTGCGATGACTACGTTTCACGTAACACGTAACGACTAACACATTCACGTAAGTCGGCTGCACCTTGCCTAATGTGTTTCAAGGAGACCTATCACGATCATTTCACGTAACGTTCACCTTATGGAAAAGTTTGTCACTGCCTAACTTTTGCGTGATACGTGACTCTGCACCTCGTTACCTCGCTGCCCAAACACAATAGGGACGTTGTGTTATCTTTGCTTGTCATGTCTTTGTTTTTATATTTGCGATGTCGTTTAGTCACGTTTTTAATTAATGGATTTTCTACTCGCTTAAAATCGGACAGTAAACATTTAATCCCGTTCCACCGAACAAATTATTTTTCAAATAACTCTAATTTATTTGTCATTAGTAGTTTGACACTCTTATGTATGTATGCTTAAAGTTTCTGTGTATTAATTATTATAATTTTCAGAGCTTGTCATAGGCGTTTAAATCACTTGCAATTTTGCTGTAACTGACTAGTGTTCTATTTTATCATTTGATTCACAGAGATCTATATGTTACATGTGTATGTTATGTGGGCCTGTTGTACATTTATGCGTTCGTGAAAATTTACTATATTTTTGCATGTATTTGGTTAATATTTTGGCCTGATATCTACGAGTTCACCAGTGTTTTACGGACTTGTTTAAACTTAATAATTTTTAAAATTTTAAAATTTTTCATAACTAAATATGCCTGTCATTATTTAGTATTAATTACCTGTTCCATCAATGTCTAGTAAGGACCATTAATTTTCTGCAGTGTTTGTAAATTTGTAAACACTGTTATTTTTTCTTCTTCTAAACCGTAATATGCAAGTGCAAATTATAAAAATGGTTCAGTGTGAGATAAGGCAAATAACTGGGCCAAATAAAGACTTATTATTATTATAAATGTAGCGGATACATAATTTTCTACCGGAAATAAGGACGAAAGAGTAAAGGAAGTTAGGCTACAAGTATTTTTTAAATTTTTTTCTTTCAATTTATAAATACGTTCTTAGGAAGCTTTACGTAGCCATAGTTTATTAATTATGTTTCTCAGAGGTGTAAAAATACTTGTATGAAATGCAGAATGTTTACCATTTCAGGTTGCAATTTATAGCACGCCTACTTAATGAAACGGAATTAAATTTTCTAAGCAAATCAAATTTTATTACGTACTATTTATTTCCATACACACGAAAATCATATCTGCGTTTGCTAAAGACATTTCGTTCTGGAGGTTATGGCGATCTCCTAGTTGTTTTAAAAGTTTGTATAAATCACGGAAGCCACACTTTCGCAACCTGTTCTTGCCACATCAATATTAAAACACAGTCACTTCTGTATAAATAGAGTTTCCACAGTTTTCCATTTGGAAAGCAACAACACTTATCCCCGACATTTTTTGTTCAGTACACAAAGGTCACCACCCAAAAAGACTACGTTTTATATGCACGTGAAGTGTAGTGTGATACGTGTTACGTGTTACGTGTAACGCGTAACGTGAAGTCATCGTAATCCCTGCGATTTGATGTGGGCTAAAATGTGGGCCGTTATTAATTAAGTTCTAGAAATATTTTCTCGGGTTAATTCGATGCGGTATACAATGGTGGCATAATGAAACGGCAGATCACATGTAATATTTATAGGCGAGTGTGAAAAGCGATGACATCTCACCCCTTTGTTGAGTTGAGTGGTACTAGGGGGGGNGGGGGGGGGGGGGAAGCCGTCCGAGAAAACTTGCAGGAAAACGGCAACGTCCGCAACGTTTCCCACGTGCGAAGTCGCGGGAGGTAGTAGTCCAACCACTGCACCACGGCGGCCCAGTGTGAACTGTGGCACGGATATCAAGTTCGCGCAGTTGGAAAGGCTCGCAAGCTTCTCGCGCTAGTAAGACTGACGTCCACTCGAGACATGCGCGGACATCCTGCATCGCCACGTGCATCAGTCCTCGATGTCCTCGCCTATTCCGGGTATGTACATGGTCGAAGGCGTGATCCCTCAACAGTGACGTACAAGGAAGGCAAAGCGAGTGAGGTCACTGCAGCGGTCGCATGATAACCAGTAAGGACAGTGCTAGAGCGGGTTCGCCAGAAGAACCCCGGCACAATGACGACCACTGGCGTGCACTAGACTTGTCAAGCACGGCTTTTGACACGCACTACCTCACATGTACACTAACTGTTTGCACACAATAACGAACAACGCCAGGCCGGAATACAATCTTCAACACGTCACGCTTTTCGCCAACAGTATTATTAAGTTCTTCAACGTGGCCAAAACCCACATTTTCACACTGCGTAACTAGTATAGAGCCCTGCATTGAACGTTGCTACATAATTTCCTCCAATAAAATTATAGGGTTGCCCCTGAAAATGCCACAGTTACCGTACACGCAACACGACGATATCACTGCGTGCGCCTGCAGGACTTTCAGCGGCGGGCCTGTTGTTCTATTGGTGGAAAGTGTGTCATTGCAGGCCCTTGAGTGGTTTCGTAGGTACCTGACACGTATAGTTTGAGATGCTGCGCTTTTAAAAAGCCGTATGTAGCCGTTCAGGAGTTGGCCTACTGTGAAAATGTGTATTTAACGTGCGTGACATTTTGAAAGTACTCAACAGCCCTCGTCCGAAGTGTGTGTTCTTTTCGTAGATCAGCACACTGGACGCGTGTTTGGCAGACAACCGTACACTGCAACGCTGTTCAAGAAAAAGGTAGGCGGGGGCCTTAATTTGCAGAGCAGNGTTAAGTCACGCAAGTATCGTGCGAAGACGGGTAACTGCCTGTGAGGGGCGGAGGGCACGAGGGCCATCATTGCCGATCCGCTCAGCCAGCTCCGGTATGCTCCGACTTTGTTTGTAACAGCTCACAATACGCTCGCTCCTAATGACACGGGCTGAAAGAGCCTCTAATTGCGGCCATTTTCCAAAATAGCACAGGCGTGGCGGGCGGAGGCGTGAATGATGGCTGCCTGCTGTGGGCCTGCCTGGTACAGTCCCTGCCCGAGACGGTCTTGCCAACTGTCGGCGCCCGCGCGGCGGCCACATGTTGCTTCAGTTTGTATCATGTATCTTGTAGCTGCGTGGCGGTTACAACGTAGCCCGATTGAGGTTCGACCTATCGATCCATTTTTCCTAACTAATGCACTCTTATATTACATTTATTATGTTTTTTTTTTCAATAAAATTTATTATTAATACGTTTTAACTTAAACTGTTGTCGCCCCTTTAATTTATCAAGAAGAAGTTTCTAGTATCGAAATACATGTTCACATTGTTTTGAACAAAACTTGAATTTTATTATTTGAAGTGTAAATAACAAGTTGTGACAAGTCACAATGTATGTAATGAATGTTAAGTATTTATATTAATAATGGGAATTATTATTTTTACAATTTTTTCAAAAGTCAGTAGGCTAAATTATGTTTGTTAAGGGATGGAGGTCATAATTAAATAAGAGCTAAATTATAGATTCATAATTTACGTAAAATAACTACAAACAAAAATTCTCTCGACTCAATACCTCACAATCAATTGTTATCGCTTGCTATCTACAATTAATGAATCAAATAAATACAATTTACAATTACCTCAAAGAAACTAATGTAATTAAATGACTAAAATCAGTCCCAATAAACAGTGTAGCAAAACCTATTCAATTATTTTACAAATTATATGTCCATATTTGGCAGTTGCAATATTTACAATAAAGTCCGCATCACATGTTATTCAGTCTCACCTCAGTTTAGTCCAGGTGCCACCAGTCAGCGATGTTGTAGAGTTCTCCAAGCGCCCTCATGCACAGTAGCCTTCCCTCATAGGGTTTCACGCCCTCTCGTCCAATCACACCACATACACCTCGTCTCGCAGTCTCCCGTCGTCCTCTTCACCGATGGCCCTCGCCCCACTCGACTTCGCNATCACACCACATACACCTCGTCTCGCAGTCTCCCGTCGTCCTCTTCACCGATGGCCCTCGCCCCACTCGACTTCGCCCGGTTACTAGACTCAGCCAGATGGCTTCTACTATGACTGTCGGGTCGCAGTGGTATCTACAGTGCCCGGGCCACAGTCGAGAAATCCATCGAAATACCGCCTTGCGCCGAGGCTCCTAGTTCCCAGAATATTCTTGCGTGTCCTCTACACTTGTCGGCTTCCGCGGCAGTCAGGTGAGCTGTCAACCACACCCCCGGCTACCAGGCGACGGTGCAGACACCCTGGGAGGGTCGAGGGCGACCCGCCCAGCCACAGCGTCGGCCCGCGCCTCGCATCAGCGACCAACAATAACATTATTATACTATGAATAGCAGTATGCAAATTGTTCGGGTGTTCAGCGTAGCTTAGTTGTGTTATTTTTAGCTCAACTTATAACCTATAACCGACTTGTGGCTCTTTAGCTTGGCGACACACGCCAGGGAGCTTATTCTTAGTTTCGTTGGTGACTACCGACATCGTCTCGAACCTTCTGTCTCGCAGCCGACGAAAATAATCGGTGGCTGCTTGAAGACAAGTATTCAGGGCTGTTCGTTGTTCAGCATGGGGGTAAATTCGGGCATCGTCTGCTTACCGACTTTTCCTACTCTGAGCTAGACGAGCGTTAGTGTCTGCACACGGTCGACAACGTACCAACAAATAACTTGCTTGAATTATAGTTTTAAAATTGCACAAATCTGTTGAAAAAAAAACATTACTTAAAGACACGAATAGTACGCTTTATATTTTGTAGCTCTTGGAAAATAGTTTATGGTTACAAATATGTATTTTATAAGAAAATAATATAGAGTTTTCTTTGATAGCATGGGGAGTGTGAGAAACTGTGGTTGGTGGCCATGTTGAACTGTATTTTTTTTTCCTTCGTGAGATATAGATATTTGTGTGTTATGGACATGGCCCGGGTATTTTGCAAACTATTTGTATTTGTGGAAAAGAAAATATTTAACCAATGCTAAGTGAAGGAAAGTTAGTAGCTTTTAATTATATATTTCACATAAAACTGTCCTGAATAACACATAAATGTACACATCTTAAATCGATAATATTAATATTCCTAGCCTTCGTGTCCGCCGAAGTGTACCGTACAGCCATGAAGGTGATAATTCTGAATAAATATAAAATTAGTAACACTGATTGGGTCACTGGCCCCATATATATTTTTCTTTGGTTGTTAAATTATAACAGTATTACTAACCTCTTACGCCACAAGTGTTGAATTTTGTGTGAATTATATAACCTTCCCTCCCTTTGAGCCACATGTGAAGCCTATGGTTGTTAAAACGCTGATAGCGTTCCAGCGTAGAAAACGTTTATTTTGAACAGAGGGAGCATATTTAGGCAAGTATATTTTGACTTCAAAATCAGTTTCATAATTATTAAATGATGCGGAGTTTATTAGTTTCTTCTTTCTGGAATCAATGCAAGGAATTGTCACCTTGTTGCAGAATATATTCGTAATATTTAAAGTTAGTCACGATCCGTTTTAGTTAAAGTACATTAGGCCTACCGATCAAATTGTATAATTGAATTTTGAAATTAATTGAGCCGACCCCGAAAATTCCAAACTGTGGACTTTTAGGTGCTAAAATACAAATGTAACAGCTTATAAGCTGGCCCTTTTAAAAAAATGTGTTACCACATATCAACATATAATTGTATTTCACATGAAAATAAAATTTAAAAACAAGTGGTGGGAAGTTTTGAACTCAAAACATAGAGACGTATATGTTACGTCTATGTTCTACCAGACACACGTTGTGTAAGGAACGCATAAGTGTTCAAATGTACGGGTGTGCTATGACTAAAATAGTTTATTGGATAAATATTTACAATAAAGTATTTGTACATTCACGCGCTTGTAATAACATCCTACGAGTAAAATAGTCTGTTTTATGTTGTGCACCATGTTTAAGAAGGACGGACGTGTGTGAAGCACGTTTGTAATAATTATAACGAAGGTTTTCATGCTTATTCGTAACATAAATGTTATGTGTAAGAAAATTATAACTCCATACGACATAAACACGTGCTGCACTGAATTCTTATTACGCATTATTTACTTCCGTATCAATAAAATGCATGGCCACATTTAATACCGACGCCCGCCATATTGGTTTTACTGCACTCTGGTGATGAGTTTCGTTTATTTGGGAACACACCCAGTTTACCTCGCAAAAAAACTATTTTAACAAAATAAGTAGTTATAAAATGGAGGTTCTGCACCACAAGGGGACATGTCGGCGACCATCTTGGCTGACGGCTAGCAGCCATTTTTTTTCCTTCTTCCCTCCAAATTTCCCTTTTTCCCCCTCAAAAACGGCCAGAACCGCCAGAATTTCCCTCCAAACAGGCAACATTTTTCACAAAAAATGTGTATTGCACAATGCGACTGACTTTTGCACAATTTCCGCCGAGGATACAACAATGTGGCTAATGACACCTTTTCGGAGATGAGTTGAGGGGTGTAGGAGTTACCCTAAGGGCCTATTCACAATGCGCAGTCAGCAGTCAGCAGTCGGCAGTCGGCAGTCGAATGCAATTCACAATGTGCAGAGGTACTAAAACTTCATAACAAACATTTGTAACCTAGTTTAGTTTTGGAATAAAGAAACAATGGGGAAACGATCTACTAGCCCCATAATATCCATACACCAAACCCAACTGGAAAGTAACAACTGAATTTTAAGCTAAATTTTGTAAATTACCAAACATAATGTTAATTAAATATTTTAGGGTTATGTACCGGTACTTAACACAACTTGAGACTATCTGTTTGTACAGGTAAATAATGGACAATCGTGGTATATTTGTGTTGGCATCTGATGTATCAGTACTTTCGCTGATTTATCACCTTTCATTATTACGTTTAATATCTACTAAAGTCAACACGCACGCTATCAAAATACAAATAATAAACAGTCCTGCAAAAAATATTTGTTTACATAATGTGATCGCGAGCGCGGCATCTGATTGGTTGGAAATTTTCGGCAGTCGGCAGTCGAGCAGTCGAAGATGAAGATNAATGTGATCGCGAGCGCGGCATCTGATTGGTTGGAAATTTTCGGCAGTCGGCAGTCGAGCAGTCGAAGATGAAGATGAACCAACTCCGACTGCCCGACTGCTGACTGCCCGACTGCCTACTGCACGTTGTGAATATGTGTATTTTAACTAAGCAACTCATCTCTGACCGCCAACTGCCGACTGCCGACTGCGCATTGTGAATAGGCCCTGAGATTCTCGCTCTGTCATTCCATGTCAGCACCATCCCTCTTGTCTGAGAAATGTTAGTAGAGTTCATTGCCCTGTAATGCAACTACTCTTATCATGATCTGTCATTCCCCCATGGTTTTCTCATATTCATTCTGGTCTCCTTTCACCTGGTGTTCTGGTGGGGACAAGTCTTATGCTCTGTCATTCCAACTTGGTTTTCTGATATTCCTTCTGGTCTACATTCACCTGGCGTCCTGGCGGGACGAGTCTCACGCGCTGTCATTCCACCTGCGCGACACAGAGCAAGGGCAAGCTCACGCACGCTAGTCTAGAGTCGCACTGCGCGCATGCGTCAAGTACGCCCTAAGCCTACTTATAAGCATAGTTGGCTGTAATTTCCGAACCGTTTAAGATATAGTCACCAAATTCTAACATATGCATCAACCCCGACAATGTAAAGGACCGCAAGGTCAAATTTGCGCTAAGCTCACTTATAACCATACTTACCCACCATTTTCCACCCACCGAAGCCTAAGGCACCAAATATATATCATAAACATCACCTCTGATGATAAAAAGGTTGGTAGGATCAAGAAAATTTTAAGGCATCTTATAAACATAGTCGAACACGATATCCCATCCACTGAGATTATAGTCGTCAAATTCATAACTTAGACATCGCCGCCGACAACGAACAGGATGGTGGTGTAAAGTACGCCCTAAACCCTCGTATAAGCATAGTTGGCTACCATTTCCCACCCACCTGGACTATAGTCACCAAATTCATAGCACAGACATCACTTCCGATGACGAAAAGGACCGGAANCATTTCCCACCCACCTGGACTATAGTCACCAAATTCATAGCACAGACATCACTTCCGATGACGAAAAGGACCGGAAGGTCAAGAAATACTTAGGCCTTCATATAAGCATAGTTTACTGTTCTTTCCCGCCCACAGAAGCTATAGTCACCAAATTCATGTCATAGCCATCACCTCCGATAACAGTGTGGTAGGGACAAGTACGCCTTAAGCCATCTTATAAGCATAGTTGCCCGACGTTTCCCACCCACCGAAGCTACAACCACCAAATTCATATCACATTCATCATTTCCGACAACAATAAAGGGGATAAGGACAAGTAGGTTTTAAGCCTTCTTACAATCATATTTCTTCAGTATTTCCAAACCATTGAAGTTCGGGAACATGTAACAACCACCCACGCATATAATAAAGTAAAGGTATACATACAGGCGCATCGCAAAGACACTGTTGCAAGTAGGAGTGTCGGGTCTGCATGCCCTCATCAATCACCCTCCACCGCCCTTGTCGCCTGCTACCGCAGGGGTCAACCAACTCGGATCCCCCTCAGCGACAGCTAACCTCCCTTCGCGCACCGACATCCAGGTTGTGTATATAAATGTGAAAATATATACGTAAATAAATATAAACATGGGTAACATACAACAAACTATATGCGAGAAAACAAAAACAAAATATATACAAATGTGGTCCGTGCATGATGTACATTGTAGTGGGTAACTGTAAAATACATGTATAGTAATATAAACGAACACCATCAATCCAACACAAGGACTGGCAGCCCGAGTCATCGTTGGCATGGTAGCCGAAACACCGGAATGACGGAGCATGATGTCGACTTCGGCTCCTGTTATATCCAAACATTCAAAATTTTAATTTTGAAATTTAATTTTTTATTTTTAGGAATTTTTGAAAGAAGTTTTTAAAATTTTTTAAATTTTTAGGATTTTTTTGGGGTTTAAGATTAATGGTCAAGGGTCTTGATTCTTGAGTCTTGGGTCAAGTGTCAGGAGGGTTTTGGGGGAATTTGTTTAAAAAATGTAGAAAATTTTTGGGGATTTTTAAATATTTTGTGTTCAAGGTCATCGGGGTCAAGGTCACCTGGATACAACATGGTGGTCAAGTGACGTCACAACATGGCAGCCGGCAGGCGCCTACTCCGGAATCCGTTGCCTCAAAGTCGGCTATATTATGCTACTCTTGTCATTAATGTAATTACATATCATTAATTTGTAATTAGTGGAAAATAATACCAGTTTACACAAAAATCAGTTGTCAGTTACTTGCAAGCAGAATCACTACCTGATAAACAACAGTTGCAGTTTGTATCAGAAATAAGTGAAGGCCTACATTGTGGAGGTGGTGGCTGATGTAGCCTGTTCCGTCTTGAAGTGACCGACACGTCCTAGTGAACACGTCACATGTTCGTGAGGAAGACCTCGCGGGGTGATGCAGGGACCGCTACTAGTTACAGAGCAGAGACACCGACCCCTCACTGTGCTGTAATCAGTAGCCTACTATCTAACACTAAGTCCACTTGTGTTGGTTTACTAACATTGCGGCATTACACCTGCCGGTTTAAGCTTGCCCATCGTGTCTGTCATTAAACGTTTGAATAATAATGTCAATTATTTTTAGTACGGCATTATGGAGGTAGTTTGAACCAGACGGGGAAATTTTCTGCCCTCTTCGAAATATAATTTTAAAGTCAGTCTTTAACATTCCCTATATGTTACTGTGTTCGTAACTTAAGAAAAAAATGACTTAAAGTATACATTAAGAACAGGGCTGGTAAGCCTTTATTTTAAACGAAATCCTGTCGTTCACAGTGATCCCAAATGACGGTATTTGAAACATCATACATGTAATAACTGGTGAGCCCGAGTTCGTGACAAGAGCGATGTCCTAAGATGCAGTAAGATGTATAAGATATGAGGTAGATGCGATGTAGGGTCGAAGTAGCGACGTGACTGCGAGCCAGTCAATCAGTTGGAAGATATTTCCCTCGTAGCGTTGTTAATGCCGTGAGCAGTCAAGTNGGGGGGGGGTTGAGGGACATTTGGTGAGCTGGCGGCTGTGCAGTGTCGGAACGCGCTCACAAACGCCGCTCGCTGTTTGTAATAAAAGTGCAGGCAGCCGGCAGTTAGTCGGCGCCTGCCTCCGGCCCAGTTCCGCCCCGTCCCTCCTCACCCTCAGCTATCACTAGCAGCGTACACTCACTTCCGCTCGCAACCTACTCCTGCACACTGCGCCGTATGACCATTACAATACGTACAGCTAGGGGCAGTAACGTTTTTTAAGGGTTGATTTCAAAAAGTGCTTACTAGACCCCACACGTACATAGGACGCTGAAACCCAACATGTTTGACATTTTCGCTATAAATATCAATCTACAAAGAAGTGAGCATATGTCAGAAAATGTTATTTTATTAATGTTCGTTAGTGTGTTTATTAAGCTACTTCCCCATTTATCTGGGTCACGGAGAATTTGCAATGTTTCGGAACATACTGTTACAATTTTCTCTCAAAGTCAGTGGGCTGGAGGTCTTAAGTAAATAAAAGAGTTAATTACATATTTCCTAATTTTATTTAACATTAACTACAACGAAATTATATCGACCCAACATCTCACATTAAATTGATATTTCTTACTGTGTACAATTAATGAATTCGATCAATAGCATTGATATTATTACCTCGAATAAATTAATGTAATTAAATAATTAACAATCAGTCCCAGTAACCTAACCTATTAAATTATTTGACAAATGATCTGCCCATATTTGAAAGTTCCACTATTTACAATAAAATCCGTATCATATGAAGGCCTGCATTCAGTCCCACGCTGTGTTCCACCAGTTCGCAATGTTCTAGAGTTCTCCGAGAGCCCCCACAGTGCCTTCACTCGTCGGGTTTCACGACCTCTCGTCTATTCACGCCACGAACATCTTGTATGCTGTCGTCTCGAAATCTCCCGTCGTCGTCCGTCCCTCACCACACTCGACTTCGCCCACCGCACTCAATCAATGAACTCCGCAAAAGACTGCCGACAGTCCATATGTGGCTTGTATTTATAGGGTCGTAGGCCATCGCCCAGAAATTTCTCTAAATGCCGCGTTGCGCCGAGGGTCCTAGTTCCCATAATATTCTTGCGCATCCTCTAAACTCGTCGTCTTTTCCAGCAGATGAGAGGGAGGGTCTGTAAAGCCAGCTACGTCATCGCTGTAAGTCATAACCCGGCTGCTAGATTTGGGGGGGGGCGAAGCAGCGAGCGGGTCTAGAGCTGGACCATGCATAGCGGGAGCTCACAGCTGGTATGAGCTACAGCGTGTAACAATAGGTTGGCTCAAAAATTATCGCGATTTCACACTCTCTCTAATGATGAGTAGAGGCGGTTAAATTTCACGAGGTTAGTGTAACTCGACNCTAGAGCTGGACCATGCATAGCGGGAGCTCACAGCTGGTATGAGCTACAGTGTGTAACAATAGGTTGGCTCAAAAATTATCGCGATTTCACACTCTCTCTAATGATGAGTAGAGGCGGTTAAATTTCACGAGGTTAGTGTAACTCGACAGTTGTGTACACGCCCCAGGCGCTGCCATTTGTACACTGGCTGGTACCTTCACGATGAACACTTTGTCCTCGGTAATAGATTGTATGTGATTAGCCAGGTATGTTTATACACGTGTATTACTAGTTCACAATCCTGTAGTGCGAGTCAAGGTATGAACAGCCCACTAAGCGACATTCCTGCGTCTCTAAGAGTGCTGCTTATTTAGTTCGCGCTGCATGCAGGAATGCAGTTTACACACTACAAGATTAACCTAGACAGGGTCTGAAAACAGCACTCACATTCACATGGCTTACCTTGCATATGATCGTGGTCTGTTTGGCCTCGAAGTTAGGACATCGCGCTACCATCTACCTGTTCCATAATCTCTGGAGATTCCATTACACACCTCTGCTCACCTTTCCGTCACGCTGTCGTAAACACATCGTCTGTCCCGCTCCTGTCCTCGGACGGGCATAACAATCCTTCCTCCCCAGAATGACGTCACTGCTACACGGAGATGGGGAGGCGGAGCCAATACAGGTGACCACGATAATGCTAACGGCGCTGACGTCACTCCCATCACTGGAAGAATAAATGACTCGGATCCATTGCACGAACTTTCTGGTCATCATTTCCCTCGGCGTGACTCGGCGCGAAGAACATTCTGGGCGAGGCCGCAGCATGCCTTTGTGTCGGCAGTCTGGAACATTCTGTGCGGACGACGGGCGACCAGCGAGTGCAGTGAGCGACTATCGCGTGGGTGGAGCCTGAGGCCGGTTGGACTGTAAGAAAGTAGGACTGGATGCGTTAGTGGCGGAGTTGAGCTGAGAGATTTTGCCATCTCTTAACGAGGTCTTGAAAGCCGATGAGAGTGAGGTGAGAATGGAGCAGCGCCGGAAGGCAAGGGCGGGGGAAACGGGAGATACCCGAGAAAGCCCGCCGACCAGCGGTACCGTCTGGCACGATTCCCACTTGCGAAAATCCGGAGTGACCCGGCTGGGGATTGAACCCGGTTCTTCTTGGTGGCTAATAAGTGAAGATTAAGTGATTGTAGCTGGTATAAAGGTAGTTATAAGGACTTTAATTAGAATTTCGATTATCATTATAATGCACTAAATTACGACAAGTGTTAGTGGTAGGAATAGGCAGTTGTATTTTGTAAATAATAGCAGTGTGTTTACATTTTTATAACGATGTAAATAAAATAAGACATTAAATATAGTTGTTTTATTTTTATAGAGACCTTTATCCCTGAGAAACTGAAATACGTCCCAGGTACTGTAATTCGTAACAATATATACTATCACATCGCAGATGTATTTATGGGTCAACCACTCGGACCCTCAGACCAGAGTCTCGTGAACGATCGATGTAGTGAGGTGTTACAGTTCAGGTAGGCAAGGACTAGAACACTCGGGCGGCATGTATCAGTCGGTAATAATGAGTGTCCGGTCCGAGGCTGGGAGGAAGTCGACACAATGTCGTGCCGAGAGAAGTGTATGGCAGTGTGATGCAGTGCGTGGCAGAGTGACGTCCAGCAGCCTCCTGGAGAACTGCAAGGCTGCGCGAGAGATACTCCACTGAGCAGGTCGCTCTAGCTCTCGGCGATACACTGTCCCTCGTGGTCTTCCTGCACACCCGCATTCGCTGTCCCTTGCTGGAGTCCGTTCAAGGTACGACACTTCTGCTCACTCCTCACACGCCAAGTCACCCTACAGCATACACGTTCACAGCGTGTTGTGTGGACCCAGATTGTTTTGAATCTCCCACCTTGCGCTGCGCGTTGACAGTGCCACTAGCATAAGGCGTCATGGCGACTGCCAGAACCGCAGTCCTGCTCAACATGGCGACAAGATGGCGACTGCCAGAACCGCAGTCCTGCTCAACATGGCGACAAGATGGCGACTGCCAGAACCGCAGTCCTGCTCAACATGGCGACAAGATGGCGACTGCCAGAACCGCAGTCCTGCTCAACATGGCGACAAGATGGCGACCACCTGAACCGCAGTCCTGCTCAAGATGGCGACTGCCTGAACCGCAGTCCTGCTCAGCATGGCGACAAGATGGCGACTGCTACTGCGTGCGTGCGTGCGTGCGGAAAACTGGTGCGGGTCTCAAGTGTTTCCTCTTTTAATTTACAGTCCACTACAGCAACTCAACAATTACACTGCAATGCTACAGAAGCTACCCGAGCAACGTAAAACTTAAATTTACGTTATTCAACTTTCTTAAAGGCCGGTAAAAAGAACAATTTCAAAGTTAAGGACTTGAATTATTCTGGTCGATGATACAAAAATTGCACTAGGGGTGAGAGTGAATAAACTGGCAATGATAGATATGATAATTGAACGAAGTCCATTGTTAAATATGAAAATCAATAAACTAAAAAACGGATACCGTGAACAAGTTATTTTACTTCCTGTTCAATATTTATTTATAGTGTCCTTTTTTTTACCTTAAACCTATCAACTTACGTTCGCCAATGACTTCAGGCCACTTAAATTGTCTCATTAATCATACTAAACCATTTCCATCAAAATTATGATGACACTACACTTACGGCAAAGAAAATTTTGCGACCCATCCTTTCAACTTAAATTTTATCACAAAAACCTCACCAAGCCCCCAATACTCTAGTCTGGCTACTGCGCGTACAGGTCTATTTTCAACCTGACCAGACTTTACTGCTTTCTTAACGACTTAATAGCTAGGCCTTCACAAAATGTGGAAGCAGTCTTTTGTTTTGAAACTATATAAACTATTCTTACACTCCAAAACAGTCTCGACATTCATTTTAAACAAATAGTTTTTTTTCCCCTGATCTAAGACAAATGCATGCACATGTCAATTTCGAGGTTTTTTTTTTTGGCTCGACTGGAGTGTAATGGCCACTGTCATTGTCAACATAAGAAAAACGTGCACAGTAAGGCACAATTAGTACGAACCTCGCAAGATGAGAGTATGGAATAAATAATACAGATTGCCGTCTCATTTCACGCGGGGAACAGTGCTGTACACAGAGAAAGTTTTTTTTCTGTTCGAGTAAAAGGCAAACCAAAAACATTAACTATTTAAAATTGTATAGACATACATGTAGTTAACCATCTGTATTGTACCAAGCGACAATGTATTTTATAACAAAGTTAGACCCATAGCTTGTTTTAAAACGCACTCCGCTCGACACTACGGAAGTCACTAACACGGTCTCCATACACGTCATGTGGAGTTACGTCATTTGATCTACGCAGTACCTTCACATTCCAGGTTAAGGTGCAAAGGGTCAATCTGTAGTAGATATGGTTGTGGGTGCCGTTTTAATTCGCAGATTTAGGTCATTTAAGTGCGCAAACATTAAACTGTCCTTAGTTTGACTTTTCGAAGGCAGATCATGTCTCTTACAACGTCACTGAAGCAGATTGTTTCTGTGCGTGTTGATCCTGCAGGTTATCCGGCTACAACGCTCGAGATACACGCTGACGTCGGACCTCGTCTTTTGTAAACNTGCGTGTTGATCCTGCAGGTTATCCGGCTACAACGCTCGAGATACACGCTGACGTCGGACCTCGTCTTTTGTAAACCGTTTCTTAAAAAGCAGCACTTTCTGGAAATGCCGTTAAGTTGACACGATAATATGCAATAGTCTAAACCTACATTAATTTATTTACAAGGGTACCAACATATAACGACCATTAAATATCCACATTATGAAAATTTAACTGTTATGAAATATTATTTTCATGGAATATGGTTTGTCTGTCTTCCTTGCAATAAATATATATCCTGCCATTGCACCAACTCCTGCTTGACAAACTAAAATAATATCGAAATAAAAATTTTGAAATTCTCTTATCTGATTTAATTCCACTATCCACACACACTACTAAAATTAGGAGCCAGATGGTGCAAGATGTACATGTCGCTGTAACATTTGACATGGCGCAGAGATTCCTGCAAGTACAAACTGCATGGTTGAAGTTCAGTCTCCTGTTCCATTTACCGTAGGTCCTCAATAAATTAATCTCGTTGAAACCCAAATTACCTCGTTGAAATAAACACGCAATAACGTACTTTTTGAAATTGATCAATTGTATTGCCNAACGTACTTTTTGAAATTGATCAATTGTATTGCAGCTGTTCTAAAAGCAAATGGTGGCCCAACACCTTATTAATAAATAAATATTGTGTATATGTCAGGTGTTCATATTATTTCGTCCATCCCCTGTATATATCTCTATCTATACATATCTATATATATATATATATACATCTATATATATCTTTCTACATGCATATCTCTCCATCCATCCATTCATCTCGGGAAGTTTAGCACCACTAGTAAGCAGGAACATTATTCATGTCTTCAATGTAATCATATTTCATACTTATTACAACAAAAATAATGATTTTTAAATCTGTAATTTACAACTGAAACGAAATTTTAATGCTAGAATACTTATTGTAATTTAGATGTGATAACGGGACGGTTACATATCCGAAGTTGGACGAAGTGGCGATATGACATGGCGTGATGCTTGTTGCTGAACAAAGGGTTAATTTATCTTACTGCGAAAAATATTTAAAATTACATCAATTTAGCACACGTTGTGTTTTTTTTAAACTTACCTAGGCAAGTTATGATGATGTGATGAATCTGTATTTCTACGACGGGAATAAATAACTGTGACGTGAGGCTTGGCTGCTGCGTGTGAAAGGGTAGTGTTGCGTCTCTGTGACGAGTGTGTGTGTGATTGCAAATATTGGACATGCGAAATTTACACGTTTTAACAGTGTATTANTGCGTGTTGATCCTGCAGGTTATCCGGCTACAACGCTCGAGATACACGCTGACGTCGGACCTCGTCTTTTGTAAACAATTTCTTAAAAAGCCGCACTTTATGGAAATGCCGTTAAGTTGACACGATAATACGCAATAGTCTAAACCTACATTAATTTATTTACAAGGGTACCAACATATAACGACCATTAAATATCCACATTTCTACATGCATATCTCTCCATCCATCCATTCATCTCGGGAAGTTTAGCACCACTAGTAAGCAGGAACATTATTCATGTCTTCAATGTAATCATATTTCATACTTATTACAACAAAAATAATGATTTTTAAATCTGTAATTTACAACTGAAACGAAATTTTAATGCTAGAATACTTATTGTAATTTAGATGTGATAACGGGACGGTTACATATCCGAAGTTGGACGAAGTGGCGATATGACATGGCGTGATGCTTGTTGCTGAACAAAGGGTTAATTTATCTTACTGCGAAAAATATTTAAAATTACATAAATTTAGTACACGTTGTGTTTTTTTTAAACTTACCTAGGCAAGTTATGATGATGTGATGAATCTGTATTTCTACGACGGGAATAAATAACTGTGACGTGAGGCTTGGCTGCTGCGTGTGAAACGGTAGTGCTGCGTCTCTGTGACGAGTGTGTGTGTGATTGCAAATATTGGACATGCGAAATTTACACGTTTTAACAGTGTATTACTAAATTATTTATTTGAAAGTCACGTCTGTTTATTTATCNACTAAATTATTTATTTGAAAGTCACGTCTGTTTATTTATCACACCTTTAACCTTGGTCTAGGTGTTTGAAACACATTTGTGTAACGCGCTTACGTTTATGTGATTTGAATGTTTGCCACAATCCTAAGAAATTACTACGCAAATTCAGATTTTTTAAAAATAAATAATGGAATCAACATAGTAAAAACTAAGTGCCAATACAAAAAAAATATGACCGTAATAAAAGTTACGGTAGGCGTATTTGTGTGCATGTTTGCCGCTATATTTTAAGTTTGTCGCTGCTAAGTACAAAAAATAAGCGACAGTAGATGCCTACTTGAATTTACTGTATTTTTCATTTTATTATTTACTCCAAATGTGGCTGCCCTTTTAACGATAACCAAAGATGTCAATAACAAGAGGTTTAATATAACAGTTCTTTCCCCAACAGTTGTAACAAACACAGTCGCGGCAAAATACTAACGTGCATTATGTGTAATATTGCTATAACGTGTATAACACAAATATGTGAAATAATAACTATCGTCAGTACAGGCAATGTTAAAAAGTCATAAAGCTGACATAAATATAGTTATGGGCCTAAATTGAGAACATTCATTCGTAATGGTTTTTGAAATATGATAAGAGTTCTTTGAATAGCTGTATCAGTAAACAAAGCACTTGACAGTTAAGACGTAGAAGTCCCATGGCAGTGTTTGTGTTTAGATGTAGTGGCAGGATACACAATCGGTAACCCAAAGTAGAACTTCAGCAGGGCTTCAGAAAAGTGTGAAGTAACCGTGAATGGCATATACTTGTATGCACATTGTGTATTATTCCGCCGCAGTAACATTGGCATTGCCATGAGCCTCATCACTTTGTTTATACGCCAGTCAAGTGACAAACTGTGAAATTATTATAACAGTAAATGTTTAACAGAATTGCCCATTTTGACACTCGTATGCATTAAAAATAAAGAGAAGGCAAAATAAATTACTTCAGTATTCACAAATGTTGACCTAACACTGTTAATTCAATGTTAAGTCACGGGAACCCCCTCCCCCCTTCTCCTTGCGCGATCAGCATTACCAACTTGACTGGGTGCTTGCTGGTCAGTGTACCCGTTAAGATGCATGCATGCGGAGGGCAGTGACATTTTTTCAAAGGTTGATTGCAGGCAGTTCCCCAACAGAACTTCAGCATTATGCATTGATCCCACAACATCTTCAACCACTGTAGCAAATGAACACAGTATTCCGATGTAAGTGCATAAGCTTGGTTGACTTGATCACATAACTGTTCCGGTGTTCAATGTCTGCTCGTAATAACGAAACAGGTGTGATGCATGCATCTACTACTGCGTTGAGTAGCCCGTACTGGAAGTTTAATAACTAAAATGATAGTAAAACACTCTTATAGGCCCGTGGAACACTCATTTTAGCCATTCAGGGGCAGCGGTGGCGTAGTGGCCAGGGCGCTCGCCTCCCACCACGGCGATCCGGGTTCGATCCCCGGCGGGTTCACTCCCGGACCTTCGCATGTGGGAATCGTGCTGGACGATGCCGCTTGCCGGCAGGTTTTCTCGGGGTACTCCCGTTTACCCCGCCCTTGCATTCCAGCGCCGCTCCATTCTCGGGTTTAATTTCTGTCATGCCCGGAGATGACGGTCACCTACGGGTCCCAGCTGGAAAGACCGTCACTCGGAGGGTGTTGCCTTGCCCTGGGTGCACTCCCCAAACGTCATTATCATTATTATTATTATTAGCCATTCATTTTAAAAGACTAGACAAGAGAGATGGAAACAGGAAAAGTACACCAGTATTCTAATAAGAAAACATTTTTTGAATGCTATTCGTTATCGGTCAGAAATATCGACCAGTGGCAACTGCAAGGCTGTATGGGGCCCGCAGAGCATACGGCGTAGTGAAGATAACGTGCAATGACGTACGTAAGACGTCGGAGATNGTTATCGGTCAGAAATATCGACCAGTGGCAACTGTAAGGCTGTATGGGGCCCGCAGAGCATACGGCGTAGTGAAGATAACGTGCAATGACGTACGTAAGACGTCGGAGATAATGGCGAAGACGAGCGAGGCGAGAGTAGCCACCCAGGATGTGCCGTGACTAAGGACCAGGATGAGGTAACAAAGGCTTGGCGTGGCATAGCGGGGCGGGGGGACACGAGGCAGAGATCACCTGGACAGCAGCCCGCCCTCGCTGCGCACAAAGGCGTGTTCACGGGCGATGTAGCACGACTGGAGGGGGGGAGTGTAGTCCTGTGTGAGTGAGTCGTTACACGCTTGCAGCAGTTAGCGCACACACACGGCCTCAATCACACAGGTCAACGCATATACGCGCTCTCCACTCACAGCGAGCGCTATACAAGAGTGGCGGAGAGGGGGGGGGACCTCAACGTGGAACTAATTACCACTACATGTTCATAGGCGGTTCACGGTAAAGTGAGCTCTTTTGAGGGCCTAGTTACTTTTCCTTTCAGCCAATTTTTTTTTTTTTAGTCATTTAACCACTTTTTTTTAGAATAAATATTGCCTGGTAGGTAATACACACAATACGGCACTCGAAAAATGATAACGTCTAAGGCTAAAATAAAATATATTTATTGACTATTATTCCAAACGAGGGGGCTTTTCAAAAGTGCTCACTTTACCGTGAATAGTTTATAGGCCTTTTGGCAGAAGTTCACACGGGCAGCATTATCACCAACGACGTAAGGGTGCAGGAAACTATTTTAGTCATTCGTTTTGAAGATATTTCACATTTGCATTCGTCATTGATGTAAATCACACCCGCCTAAAACAAAGAACCAAGCAAACCAAATTTCCGCTCTGTACGCTAGATATAGCAAATACGAAAGTAGACAAAAATGCAAATAACTTTTTTTTTGCGCAATTATATTCATGTATATTTTTAGTATATTAAATGTTTGTAAATTTCAATTTAAGGGCAAAAGCAATTTTATGGGAACTAGTTGGACCTTCTTATCAAACCCGTGTGTACATATACGAGGTGTGTTCAAAAAATAAGGTGACTTGTTATTTTGTGACTTTGTCTCGATAAATATTTACGTATTCANTTCAAAAAATAAGGTGACTTGTTATTTTGTGACTTTGTCTCGATAAATATTTACGTATTCATCAATATCTATTTTATTCCCTTCAAAGTAATCCCTCTCAGATATAATACACTTGTGCCAGCGCTTTTTGCCAATCCTCGAAGCACTTATGATATGCGCATTTTGGTATGGCATTGAAGTCTCCCAGGTCTTTATCTCCTCAATCGGGGCAAACCTCCGTCCTTTCATGGGTCTCTTCAGTTTTGGGAACAGGAACAAGTCGCAGGGGGCCACGTCCGGTGAATACGGTGGCTGAGGCATGATTACGGTGTTGTTAATACAGATTCTTTGATCCATTGTGTGCGACTTACACGTCTAACCTTTATATCTGTCACAAACAAACTAACAATGCAAAATGGCTGATAATGTCGACATATGTTGGGGACATGTGCACCAACATAACAATAAAAAACAATCGATAATCGAATGTACGTAGCCCTCGAAATGTGCAAATTCACATTATTTTTTTTAACACAGCTCGTATACTACTAGCAGTGCTCACGGCAAAGTGGTATATTTCTTGAGTGTGTTTGTATGCGACGGCGCGAAAGTGACCGCCCGCACGACGTCTGTCTTCAGCTATATGAACTAACTGCCTAGGAGCTTTGCTGTGTGTCGCGTACACTCGGCAAGTTTTACCACGTCCTTCACGCCGCCCTTCTCTCACTATTAAACTACCGTAGCAACACGAGGCCCCGAGTATCAATTCTACCTCGACAAATTGTATTTACTACAGCTACATGTGACAAATAATAAATATACCCTGTTGCCACATATCTGAATGAGGTCCATGTCAGGTTCGCTATTTTGTTATATATTTAAACAGAATATACTACATGAGCATCGCGTGAATATACAATAAACCATTATGTAATTTGTATATTTAAATATTTTAGAAACGCGCGCTTAGTTTCATATTTTAAATTTTGTTGGTGGCAGAATAGCTGCCTTTGTCTGTATGCCTCTCACGTCCGTTAGTTCGTCCAACGTGCATACTCGTGATGAATATTTGCACGAGACTCTTTACAAAGTAGTGTTTCTTCTTCATGATTATGATACATATTATCTAATATGCATTTGTGGTATGAAACAACTGCGGATGAACGACGCTATCAATAATTTTGCCCAAAAAACGTAGGCCAGTAAAAAAAAAATATATCTTACAGGCTAGCGACGTTATGCGCTATCTGTCAACGTAATAAAGTGAAAATGTGTAGTTTATTCTGTGCTCTAACGTTGGCTCCGCCGCGAGTCTCTCAGCGTCGCCTCGACGTCCGCTGTCCTCGTCCTCTCCGATCACACTCAGCAGAGAGCCACACCACAACTAGCGGGATGTTTGTCGCGGACTGTCACTTCGTCACGTTATACATTCGTCACTGTTACACCACAGTGACTGGATTCTTGAAGTCACGAAACGCACATCTGCCTCTCTCATGCTAGCAGTCACCAGTACAAAGTCACGGTATCACAATCAAGAATTGAACAGTGACTGTCACACAGCGGACAGTGGAAAGCAGTTGCACTGTGGACTGTTATTGCGTCTAAATTCTTTAATAAACGTTAGGTTCAAGTAAAGTTGCACAATAACTGTTTTATTTATATGACAAGGAAATAATAAATATTTAATCCTAATATACATATGCGCACTATTGACAGTGTCTGTAAACGAAAACAATAACAATAAATGTTTACTAATTTCGATTAAATATTTAACGCTGGCTTTACTCCCGCCGTGCGGTGTATGCAGGAAGAGTACAGTGAGAAAGCGGTGCGACCTGGCTATAGCTTTGCCAAATAGCAAGCTGTTTTATATTAAGTGAAAGTATTATTCGTATCTTTGCGTGAACTGCTGTCCCATGCTGTATTCACACTGGCGTGACGTGACGAAAATAATTTATCAGTTGATCAAAAAGCTGCCGTTGGTGATGTGAACGGGACAGGAATCTCGGACTCCACAGACGTCGCATCGCGAGCGCAACATTCCCAAATAGCAATCACATTTTTGTTTTTTTGTTATAATGGTGGTAATGTTCGTTCGGTAATATTCAATGTTCATGCAGACTTGTTGCAAAGTTTCACACAATTTGTCGCAAATTGTAGGGACATTTAAGGACCGTAGTCATGGTTGGTATTTCATATAGCGTAGCAATTATTCCTGCCTCTGCTGGTTGTAAAAATTTCCAAACACGCGATCAGTGACGTCGGTCGTAGCCTACAGCTAAGAAAAAAATAACTTGTTTTGTTCAGACGTGCGTTGCGGAAGTATTGTTTCCACTGCAGGCACAACGATATGAGCGGCGGTAGAGTCTAGTTCACTGTCCAAGCGCCAGTTACGACTCGCGGTAGAGGTCATTTCTCCGGCGAGTATTGCGCAGTGTCTCCAGCCGAGTGAGAACCACGAGGTGAGCTGTACAACTGCCACGCACGCCGTGCTGGTTGCCTAGAAGGGATAAGCTAGGCGCAGCGACGCACAACACGGCACAGAGTGCATGACGATACAGAGGCGGAGCAACCGCCTGAACCGCGACCTCCACACACTATGAACATTGCTTCTACTTTTACAAGACACATCCTTGGAACCCAGTTGCAGAGGAAATACTTTGTAGGACTGCAACCTGTGTTCTTGTAAAACATATATAATATAACATATATTAATAGGTAGATGCGTGTATTCCTATCAGCTTAGCATCCCGACTTTTCGTCACCGTCTCCAACTGTAATAACGTTGCCGCTAGCCGGAGGGTTTTCTCTAGGCACTCCCGCTTCCCCGGCCTAGTATTCCACCCTCGCTCCATCTACACCTCACCTCACTTAACTCAACTGCGCTCAACATGCGCCAACCAACACTTCTCTCTCCTTCTCTTTCTCCCTCTTACCATCTTGTTCCTCTCTTTTTCTGTCTCTTTTATCTCCCCCCTTTATCTTTATGACTATTTATCGCTCTCAGGGGACACGGTGGCTGAGTGGTTAGACTGCTCGCCTCTCACCAAGGCGAAACAGGTTCAATCCCCGGCCGATTTACCCAGGATTTTCGCAGGTGGGAATCGTGCCGGACAATGCCGCTGGTCAGCGGGTTTTCTCGGGGATCTCCCGTTTCCCACGCCTTTTCATTCCGGCGCTGCTCCATGCTCACCTCACTTCACCCCCATCGGCTCTCAAGACCTCGCTGTTAAGAGCCGTCCAAATCTCCTCCCCACCCCCTCCTCCCGGAGACGCGGAAGGCAATAAAACAAGGCTGCCGTGATTAATAGCTCAATATTGGCATGGCGTGGAATTCCTTTCACCCTTCCAGCCAGCGAGTCGCTCGACGGTCAACTGTTTAAGGGTTATTAAAACGGTCGACAATGGCAGATAATCGGCGCCGAGCTGC